>JANHAO010009188.1:0-18634 GCA_026873985.1 Saraca asoca
TAAAATTTGTGTAGTTGTGTACTTGCCAATCATAAGACCAGTTACATAAAAGTTTGTTAAATATAAAATTATTTAATGTGATATCCAGGAGAGTGTTGCATCAATCAAATTACTTGCCCTTTTGGCATGATATTATTGATATAGTCTATTGGCAATAATATAAGTGTAGGAATGTAGCATTTAATTCTTATATTATATTATAAGATTTTAAATTTCCTTTCAATATTAATTCTTATGTTTTAATATTGTATAAGATTGTGTAGTTAATATTTATGAGGAAAATATAAGCATGATTAAAGTATTATATGTGTTAATGTTGATAAATTTTCTTCAACTACTTTGTCTATGCAATTAAATTCTATAAAGATGCTAAATAGGGCAAACTATTTGTATTGGGATGAATCTTTAAATATGTATCAGTCAGCCACTAATTTGGATTTGCAGCTTAGGAAGGAGGAAACTATCATTGACATAAACTCAAGTGCTAAACTGAGGGCCAAGTATGCAAAATGGGCTCATTCAAACCATATATTCATGATGGTCATGACGTACACTATAGACAAGACCACTAGAAAGAGCACTCTTGAATCCCTGAATGCAAAGACCTTTCTTGACTTAGTTGCAAAAGAATTTATGAAATTTGATAAAAATAGAGAAAGGTCATTACCTCTTACTACTGGAATAGACAACATATGACAGTGTCAAAGGAGTGCAGGAGCACATTATAAAACTGGCTAAATATTATAACAAGTTGAAGCGCATGAAGGTTGATCTGGGTCACACTTTCCTTATTTGGCATGCATTGGAGTCTCTGCCTAATCTATTTGATGTACCGAGAATTCATACAATGCCCAAAAAGGTGCATGGACCATTAGCTGATATCTATTGTGACTCAGGTAGAGGAGGACATGAGAAAGGGAAAGGCTTAGATTGCAAATTTTGTTTCTCATGATTCAACTTTAGAATAGGGAAACAAATGGCATCAATGGGATAGAAAAGGTAAATCCACTCATGACAGGGAAAAGGATGAAATGAAAGATAATCATCACAAGTCTAAAAAGACTCAATTCAAAGGAACTTGTAAATTCTACAAGAAATATAGGCATAAGAAGGCATATTGTTTCAAGTACAAAAAATGGATTGAGAAAAAGAAGAAAAGTACCCTTTTGGCTCTAGTTTGTTTTGAATTGAATGTAATTGATGTACCATCGAATACTTGGTGGTTTGATAATGGTGCTCCTATTTATGTGTCAAATTTCTTATAGGCAATGAGAAACCTAAGGAGGCCTAGTGAAGGGGAGCATATTGCTTGACTTGGAAAAATGGAGACAAAAAACAAGTAAAGCCCATAGGAGATATTTCTTTATGTTTATTTGCAATCATGTATTAGAACTAAATAACATTGTTTATGTACCTTCTATAAGAAAGAATTTGATTTTGGTTGTTGCATTGGACCTTAATGGATATTCCTATCATTTTGGAATATAAAGTTTGATTTTTTTTTAATAACTCATGTGTGGTTAGCTCTGGTATATTGCCTGATAGATTATGTAAAATTAATCTTGATCTCGATTTCACAAATCTAATTAATACTATAATTCGCAAAAAAAGAAAAAGAGTCAGTGAGAATTCCTCAATGCTATGGCATAGGTGTCTAGGACATATTTCTAGAGAAGAAATTCAAAAATTGATAAAAGAAGGGGTCCTGCATGATCTGGATTTTCTAGATTTTGACACATGTGCAGACTGTATCAAAGGGAAACTCCCTTCTAGAGCTAAATGGGGGGAAAAACTAGAAAATAGGAAGCCTTAGAATTTATTCACATAAATGTCAGTGGGCCTATTAATCCTACTACCATGGGTGGTTACAAATACTTCATCACCTTCATAGATGATCACTCCAGATTTAAAAGGGTAGAACTACTCATTGAAAAATTTGAATCACTGGATGCTTTCAAAGCTTTTAAAGCTACGATTAAGCTTAGACATGGAAAGAAAATTAAAAGTGTCGACTTTGATGGAGGTGTTGAATACTACAATAGATATGATGAGATTTGGAGAAACTTGGGTCTACTTGCTAGATATTTGCAAGAGTTTGGCATTAAAGCTAGTTATACAATGCCTAGTGCAATGAAAGATTGCCCAGGTCATATCCAGTCCTAATTTTTTAGGGTGGATAAGTGCAATGAAAGATGAATTAGTCTTAATATATAAGAGTTAAGTGTAGGATATAATTGAATTATCTACTAGTTGTAAACAGGTTGAATGTAAATAGTTCTTTAAGACTAAAAGAGCTACTCAAGGGGAAATTGAGAGGTACAAGGCTGGGCTTATAGCTAAAGGATACACACAGAAGGAAGGTATGGATTCTAAAAATTCTTTCTCACTAGTCTCTACTAAGGACTCATTTCAAGTTATTATGGTGATGATACCTCACAATGATTTGGAGTTACATCATATGGATCTTAAGATAGCATTCTTGAATGGTGACATGTTAGAAATAGTTTATATGAGACAACCAAGTGGTTTTCAAAAGACAAGCAAACACCTTGTGTAGAAAGTAAGAAAGTGTATATATGCCTTTGCCATTATGAAACATTTTGATGTTAAGTGCTAGTTTGTAAGATAGAAGATGCGCAAGCTTGCTACTTGTATTAAACAAGTTACCAGGGATCATATGTTTACAGATTCATTGACCAAAGGCTTAGAAATTGGATTGTATCATGATCATGTAAATAATATAGGTTTCGCTAATTCCTTTTGATGTACTGGGTTAGTGGGAGTATTGTATCTAATGTGATCACATTGAATCTAGTATAAATTTGAGATATGTTAAATGAAATATGCATCATTTTGTCACATGTTATTGTTGTGCACAATTTTTCTTAGTTATGACATGTTTAGAGACATTTAGATCCTATCTCACCATTAACTTGAGAATATTGATTCTCATTTGACATATTGAGCAAATGCTAGGACCATTGCGTGGAGATTTACATAAAGTCACAACTTTTGCTATGTAAGTCTCATTATGCACATCTAATGTCTTGGTTAATAAAGTGTAAGTGTGCAATATATATGACATTACTATATCCTTTTAGATATAATGTTCTAAATTATTAGGCACTTATGTTTTCAGTAGACCTATGAGTGTAATAGTATTATAATAATTTATTTTGATATTAAACAAAACTGGCCAAGTGTTATAAATTATGGCATTCAAGTGGGAGATTGTTAGTAATCTATAATCCATATTTTATAATATTATTTAAGTTTAATGTTAAAATAAATTTTTAGACCCTTTTAGTGACACTATATGTTGGATTTTTATGGGTACTAAACCCAAACTACAAAATTTGGGTGGATCCTATGATGTGTGGGATCTTAGCCCAGATATTATGTTAAAACGATAGGTCTCTACTTTACATTCTAGTGAAAGACAATTTTCTCATATCAGAAAGTTCTTTTCCAAAATTGAAAAGACTAGGGATTGCTAGAGGAAAGATTTTGTCAACTACTTAATTCAGTTTGATGGAAAATATTGCAAATTTAGGTAATACTTATTATTAACTTCTTCTTGTTTCTAATTAGCAATTCAAGCATGTCCTATTAACATAATGTTAGTGTATATTTTCAATAGGGTAATGTATCTTACCCACTTATTTCATATTTTGCAATGTTTTGAAGCCCCATCCCTATTGAGTCGATAAAGTTATTGAGTCTTGGTTGGGCCAATTCAATTGAATTTATTTGTGTTTAAATTTGATAAAATATTTCCATATTTATAAGTATATATGATAAAAAGTTTAATATATTACATTATAGATAACTATTTTTAAGTGATTAAGAATGGGCTAATGATGTGAAATTTGAATAATATTTGTAAGAAGTCTTAAATTTAATTGTTTAAATCTCCATATCATAGTTATAAAAAAGTAAAATAATTTCACTAATATTATTTATAATGACACATATTGTATAATTTAAACCAAATCATTATATATTTTCAAATAGGAAAAATTAGTTATAGCAGAATTGTGTGAAAAATACAGATTACCCTTTATGGATTTATCTTGAAACATTGGATTGAACAAAATCCAAAAATCAATTCGAACAGATATGGGATATAAATTAAATTTTGAATGAATTTTTTGAGGTAAATATGAACCTCTTTGGGTTCAAATATTTCTTGACAAATTTGAACTGATTTATTTAGTTTTTGTTCAAATTAATGAGTGTATCTTAGATTTATGTTAGGAACAAAACCCCTAAATTAATTCGAGAAAAAAATGGGGTTAGAATTATATGAATTCAAGCAAGGTTGAAAATTGGGTCTGAAACCCGATTAAGAAGGGTTTTGCATTGTTTGCCTCTCTTCTTCTATGCAACTAATAAGGGTTTCTTCAAGTTCACCCACTCTACAAACTAATCAAATTTGAAAATTTTATTTTTTTTGCCTTTTTTTTTTGGATTTTCCATATGAGAATATAAAATCATTTTCAAAATTTATCAAAGATATTAGTTTGTTGAAGGATTGGTTGCTTTAAGTTTGAAATTTAGCTACATTAGTTAGTTCGCTAGGTGGAGCAATGCTAGCCTAATATAATTTTTTGGCTTGAAGAATTCATGATAAATTTTAATTATTGCTTGGCTAGTTTTAGATACTTTATTAATTTTATTATAACATTGGCTTAACAAAGAATTTTTTGTGTTGCTATGGGCCATATAACTTTCAGTATCTTGTAATGAAAACTCTAACTCCACACTGGCTTGTTTGGATGAAGCAATAAGTAAATGCAATTTACAAAAAAAAAAAAATTAGAAAATAAAACACAATTCTGTGTGAGGTTTGACAATTACTTAAATTAGTCATGACATCAACTTACTAAACGATTCATTATATTGGCATAACTATTTGTGTGAATAATTTTTTTGCTGCTTAAAATATGATTGTGTAGCATACGGCTATTTCGCAATTTGTTATTATTGCAGTTGAAAACATTGGTGAAAGGCAAGATGCTTATTATGTAAGAATATTTTTGAAATATATCCATATATTCTTTTCCGTGATTGTGAGTTTCATATCTCTCTAATTTTAAATTATGCATCCTATTTTTTCTGAAAATTATTTGTGTAGGCACAATTTGTATATCTATGTAATAGTTTCTTGCCCAAGTTAATATTGGTTATCTTTGTGTGGGAGCCATCATATAAAATATTATATAAATTAAATCACATATTATGCATTTATGTTCTTTAACAAATTTTAATGGCGTACCTTATGAATGGATGCGAAGTAATAATTGCATGAAAATGTTTTGAGAAGCTTATATTGAGTTATGTGAATTAGCCATTGATGCAATGCAAGGATGTGTAACTGAAATAAGCTGGTGTATAGGGGAAGCTCCACACATGACGGTTGTGAAAGTGGAGCATCATGTAATAATTATTATTTGGCTTAAACATTATGTAATGTTAAATATTGAAATATGATTTTGTATGTATATTCTTAAATTGGTGCTAAATTTTAGAATTTAATGCTATTAAAATATGAAATCTCATGATATTTTGTAAGGCTGTGAGTTCATCTATTGTGGGACTAGTCATGATAAAATAGTATTGTATTCTTAAATCTTAAATGCTCTATCAGTATTAGATTTTAGAATATAATTGTATTATATTTCTAGATTTTAAATATCCTATCGATGCTAAATTTAGGAGTGCAATTCTATTTTTAGTTTGCATATTTTATAAGGAAATAATGAGCATAAATAATATAATTGCATGTGTGATAAATATTCTTGTAAAATAATATGTTATGCTATATCTTCTCAATTTTGTATCTATGTAATTTTATTATTTTATTATTGTTGTAAGACTAATTATGAAGATTGATAGTCTCTTAAATTATTTAGGACTATCATAATTTGTTTATTGTTATTCTTATTATTGTGTATCCACCTATTTCGAAACCAACTTTAATGAAAACTTGTGCATGATAGCTATTATGGGTGGTTTCCGGTACTGGACAAATAGGCAGGAGTGGGCTAAATAAGATGAACCCAATCGAGAGGGGCCTCGGATCACTCAGAAGTTTTAAGCCCGCAAAGAAAGGAGGTCGGCTCGCTAATTGTGAGCACGGGACGTAAGGCGAGCTCAGAGACAAAAGTCCACACTCGCCAGGCAAAACTAATCTCAGGTCATCAAGAGAGGTGAGCTGTGTCCAGGATACTCACCCTACGAGCTCGAGAGTCGATCTATAGTACCACAAATCACATGACTTACGTCCCAATCAAATGAGCAACCTCCGATCCCAAAGTTGGGTCAGGTTTAATTAGTAGTCAAGAGCATGTCTTCCTAGTTGGCAAACCAACCTCCAAAGGGAGACACCTACTTGCAGACCTCATAAAGTAGAATCCAGGTTGTCTGTACGAAATAGCTACATGATGTAACTAATGTATAAATTGGGAAATTACTATTATAACCTTCTTTACTTCTATAAATACGGGTTTGTCCATTGTAAAAGGGGGACTTCCAAAAAGAAAAAAAAAAGAGGAGAGGTGGAAGCTCTGTCAAAATACTGAGAGAGAGGCTTGAGGAAAATCTTGTATACTATAGCTCTGCCTATCTAAATAGTGAGAACCATTGCCTAAAAAGCAAATACAATCAACATGGACATAGGGACCAAACTGGCTTTAGCTAAACCATGATAAAATGCTCCTGGTGCCTATTTTCCTCCTTCTTCATTCTTTTTCCTATCTGTTCACATACTCACAGTTCACATTTTAGGTGTTGACTAAGATCTAAGTCTATAAAATCAGATTTTATCATCAATATTTTGGTGCTAGAAGGAGGGCTTGAACCTCCAAACTATTCCCCTTCCATTCTCTGTGATTCACTGAGCAGCTACAATGATAGAAGGAAGAATAACCGGGAGTGTCGATGCTGCCACTAGGCAACCCAAGGATCGTTCAGAATAATGGGAGCTATCACTAGGGAGTTTAGCCTTCCTGGCTATAGGCGTATCTACCATCCCTACAATGGATGCTGTTGATAATATGGCGCCATTGGCTCCCTATCAGCCCATTGCTCTTGAGATTGATGGAGTTCAGACCTTGTGTTAGCATCAGGAAATGCTTGAAAACATAGTGAAAGAAATGGCCGAAGCGGTTAGGGCACTAGCTCAGGCACAAGTCCAGGGAGTGTGAAAATAGGCTTAAGTCATAGTACCAGGAGGGGGCTAACGCATTAATATGGCTTATCCCTCTCATTCATAGGAAAGGTCAGAAGTTCAACAGCTCTATAAGAGCCATGGTAGATAGCGATCCTGGAGCTCACATTGCTCAAAAGGCTCGGACAGGTCCAACCAGGGACATATCCCAAGTTGCTATTCCCATAGTTAGGAAAAAGACAAGGGCTATTGATCTTGCAGTCATCGGTCTGGAGTACATGACCCGATGGTCGAAGAACTCCTCCAGAGGGTAAAACAACTAGAAAAACACTCTCGAACCTAGGACGGCCAAGACCGTTACAAAGAAAGGACTCTATTTACCTGCAAGATAGAGAAGCAATGTCTCCTTCGCAAACTAAAGATCCTTGCGGTCTCGCAATACAATGGTGATAGCGACCCCTACAACCTTCTGAATGCATTTAATATCTAGATGGATCTCCAAATGGCCAGCCCACTGGTCAAGTGTCGTGTCTTCCCAGCTATGTTTGGGGATATACCCTGAACTTGGTTCAAGAATCTCTCAGCTCATAGCATTGGCAGTTGGGAAGAATTCTAAGAAAGATTTATCAACTAGTATGAGGCATTAAAAAAGTAGCTCGTGCCACCTTGCCATCTCGCAACTGTCTTCTAGTGAGAAGGTAAACTGCTGAGAGACTACATCGCTCGATTCAGGCATAAGATTAACAACGTGGAGAAGCCATCCAAGGAGAGTATCCTAACAGTGATCTCTGCGGGACTCCGCAAGGATGGGAAACTATATGAAAGCATTTACAAATCCCCAGTCAATAGCTTGGGAGAGTTCTACGAGCGAGCTACCAAGAAGAGCAAGTAGGAAAAAGCCTTTGGTCTAGGAAGGTCTAGGAATGAGGATAATACAAGCCATTCCAAAAGTAGAGGAAAGGATAACCAAGATGACCATTATGGCCAACCAATAAAGAAGGCTGGAAGCAAACTCTGTCGGTACCAAAGCCGATATGATAGCTATAGTGTCCTGTCAAACACTCAGGAGCATATGTTTGCAACTAAAATGGATAAGGAGGACTTCAGGAGACCCCCACTATTAAAGACTCGCAACAAGCATAGATACAATAGAGATCAATTTTATGCCTACCATAAAGTGGTCGGGCACAAAACTTCAAAGTGTTGGGCGCTCAAAGATACCACTGAGGACCTCACGTGGAGAGGCCGATTGCGAGGCTATGTGGCGCAATCTTTTAGATAATGATCTTGGCCATCATAGCAATAACGGCTCCAGCACTTTTACAACTTCTTTTCTTTTATATATGTTGCTGAACTATAAATAGAAATCTCATATTTGTTTGTGAATTTTGATAATAAACTTTTGAATGATTTTTCAAGGGACCCGAATACAGACTCAAAATTATTAATCCTACAATGTTATTTTTCTAGAATGTGAGGAGCGAGATTTTGCACTTACATACAAATGGGGCCGAGACCCACGAATTTCAAGCCTGGCACAGAATCACTAGCATTATTTCAAGTCCGGCATAGGATCGCCAACATTCACCCAAAGTCTGGCATAGGATCACTAGTAGTTTGGGCTCGAGATCATTTCAAGTCTGGCATAGGATCGCCAGCATCATTTCAAGTCTTGCACAGGATCGCTAGCATCATTTCAAGTCTAGCACAGGATTGCCAGCATTCGCCCAAAGTCTGGCACAGGATTGCTAGTAGTTCAGGCTTGAGATCATTTCAAGTCTAGCACAGGATCGCCAGCAGTTCAGGCTCGAGATCATTTCAAGTCTAGCACAAGATCGCTAGTAGTTTGAGCTTGAGATCATTTCAAGTCTGGCACAAGATCGCCAGCTAATCAGCAAGATCATAATGCCTGCAACTCTCATATGGCCAAATGCCTCCAGCTTCATGCAGCCTATTTAGATTTTTTATTTTGCATTGGTCTGGGCATTTAAATACTTAGCTCTAAATTTTATTGATGACTCATTATTAAAGTTTATTACCCAAGATGGGTCAATACGATTGATTGGCCGTTCTATATGGCATACATCCTTTTGGACCATGAATTATTGGATTGAGTCCATCTTTTGTTATTTATTAAGGTCGATTGACCTACCTAACATTTGTTTTACCCAATATATGTTGAGCTATTATTTTGCAAGAAATCATTCACAGCGACTTCTGTAAGTTACGAAGAACACCTCCTATGATGAATGGAGGAAAAATAAAAAGGGAATAGAACTATTTAGCACCTTTTGTTATGAGGTGAATCTGTGCAAAATTTGTAATCAAACACAATGTTTGAAAACGAGGCTAAAAATAAGGAGTACAAAATTGCAAAGTCAATTTACAAAGAGACAAATTCCAGGAAATCGGGCTCTAATGAGAAGTAGGCTTAATGCTTGGAATAGACGGAATGTCCCTTGTTTGATCATCCAAAGCCTCCACGACCTGCGGGCTAATTTCTTCAACAACGACACTCTCAGTAAGAGGGTTTTGACTCATGGATGCCGTACTTTTGCTGGAAGATCTAGCTCTAGCAGCCTTGTTCTTAAAGCCGTCAATGACATCCAAAGCCTCTGGTCCAAAAAAGGAGAGATCCAGATTTGGGTGTCGTTTCCATAAAGTGTACAAGAAGAGGGAGCTCTTCTTAGATTTTGCATCCTCTGCTGCCTTTTCAATCCACTTAGCAGTTTCGACAATGATTCGATTAACCTTTTCTTACTTTAAGGAAACCTCTTTCCTAGCTAACTCAAGTTTAGCTTTTGCAATCTCTGTTTGCTGTGCAGCAGCTTTGAACCTTTGTGTCATCGAGTCAAAGCTCCAAAGTGCTATCTCCTAGTCTCTTTTCATTTTGGCTAACTCCTTAATGGCTTTGTTGAGCTCTAATGTGATAGCCTTGCGATATGCCACCTCACAAGCTTGAGCCTCCTCAATCTCTTTCAGAGCAACCTCGGCTTCTTTTGCCTTACTCTCTATCTCTAATGCTTTGGTGGTTGAGATAGCTAAGTCCTCCACTAGCCTAGCATTCTCATTTTCATAGGATTGGGGCATTTTCTCCATCTTCACTACTCCCAACAGACACTGAAAGGTGAATCAAGTTAGACCTTGGAAGAGCAAAAAGAAGACAAAATGGCAAAAACATGACTTACAAGCAAGACTTCGTGTGTAGCAAAGTGAGTCAAACCTGTGCTCGAGATTCCGTTTCCAATGATATGGGGCTAAAGTGAGATCTCAAGATGTCCTACAAGTTCTCCCAAACAAACTCAAAATATCCTTGTGTCCCAGGGCTAAGGCCTGGTTGATGCTCTTTTGTTGCCTCCTCACGAGCCACTCACCCTGAACCACTGACAATCTGCTTGCCCTTGCTTATTCTCCATTTCTTGGCAGGGGGCTAGATGAGATCACAACTCTAACCACCACAGTCACTTCATGAAGAGGAGTGGGAGTTGGCTATAGAAAGGTCACTGCAGTCACCTCAAGAGGAGACTACCTTGGACCAGTAGGAGTTGCCACAGTAGCCGAATCTAAAGGGGTTGCAATGACCTTGAGCTCCTTAGACTCGTCAGAGGGTGGGCTTTGGAAAAGAAGCTTCACCATTTCTTTGCAATCTTCGAAGTGAGCTAGACCAATTTCCTACACCCGGCTAGCCTCAATCTCTCTAGTAAGCTTGACATTCAATGATGGAGCTAACCCACAAGCTCAAAAGAGGTCACCATCAAACTTCAAATTATTCTATAGATCGTTGATAGTAGCAAATGACATAACACCTCATCCTCCTCAGCCCCAAGTGTTGATTTTCTTGTGCCAGCCCCAGCTGCATAAATAAGATAAAGTGTTAGAAATAAAATGCAAAATCACTAGAGCTTGCATGATTGTAGATCGCTTACCCAGTGTCAAAACAAAGTTAAAATTGCAAAGAGAATGCAAGGATGGGCACGAGATGTAGAACTAGCAAGTCTTATACTGGCCAACATTCAATTTACCCTTAGCCTCTCCCTAAGGCAAGGCCCCTTTAAACTCGAAATTCTAAGCTAAAAGATAATAGATCCCATCTAGGGAGCTTGTACTTCTTATGCTGAAGAGATGGCATAAAACCTTCATGGACAGGGGAGGAAGATCACTCCTTAGATACATGAGTGCTAGAGAGATAAGTTGGGTATAAGAGTTCGGAGTCAGCTAAGTAGGGGAAAGCTTGAGTTTATTTAACAGGTTAATGATAAAGGGGTGAATCGGGAATCTAAGCCTAGCATCAAGGTGATAAGGGTTGATCACAATGAACCCTTGAGGAGGATGACCTGCATGGTCATTAGGAGAAGGTGCCATGAGATGGAAACCTTTGGGAATATGGAAGCTTTCCACTATGCCCATGAGTTTGAGCAACTCGATGGTCGAAAAATAGTGCTTGAAGACTGAGCAATCTGAAGAAGCCCCAATGGTTTGTAGCCTCACACCAGGCTCAGGATGAAAGAGTGGCCATTCAGTGACCTCGCTAGCCCTAAAGGCCACTCTGGCTAAAGGATACCTTGGCTCCCCACTGCTAGCCAAAGATTCAGGTTCAATACTTCCTATTCGGTGGCTACGGTATTTATGGGTTGCCATCTATGCAAAATATGAAAGAAAAAAAAAAGAACTGGTTAAGCCATTGAAGGTAAACCCTTCCTGAGACATCTACTTAAATGAAATTTTCTATACAACAAATCACAATACACCCTGAGCCATCAGGATAGACACTAAAACTATCAACTAATGAAGCTCGATTGAGCCACCAAATCCCTAAAAGGGAAGGTAATCCAAACTAGCAATTTGTAGATTGTAAACTAGCCAGCAAAATGTTTAGCAGCAAACTAACAAACATTATCAAACCAGGCAATACCACATTCAGAAACCCATAAAAGCAAAAGAACAGAGAAAGCTTATTGTGACAAAGGAGCGAATCAGATCCTAAAATAATCAAAGAGGAGGAAGATTCCAATCAAAGAACAACTGATGTGCCACTACGGTGAAGCAAGAATCAATGGAGTCGGGAGACGAGATCAGCAATCATTGTTTGAAAGTCTGAAGGACAAAAGCACCAGTGTGCAGGAATGTAAAAGGGATGAATGTTTTGTCCCACTTTTTATAGCATCGATCGATCAACCATTAGATTTGAAGATTGATCAATTGCCTAAAATCCAATGGTCCAGAAAAGTTCTCGGGATTCAGCTTTTGCCGAAATGGTAGTCCTAGGAAAATGTGCACATTCAATGATAATAATGATGACAGGCGCAAATAGAAAGACAAAGCGAGAATTCAAATGATGACATCACACTCCCTAGTCTTAATCAACAAGATGCAACTCCCAACCCGCAAAGCAAACTGAGAGTTAGGGAGCTAATGTTATAAGTAATTTTCGGTACTGAACAAATAGTCAGGAGTGGGCCCAATAAGATGAACCTAACTGAGAGGGGCCTCAAATCACTCAGAAGTGTTAAGCCCACAAAAAGGGGGGTCGACTCACTGATCGCAAGCATGGGACGTGAGGCAAGCTCAGAGACAAAAGTTTGCACTCGCTAGGTAAAACTAATTTTAGGTTGTCAAGAGAGGTGAGCTGCATCCAAGTTACTCACCCTGCGAGCTTGAAGATCAATCCATAGTACCACAAATCACATGACCTATGTCCCAATCAAATGAGCAACCTCCGATCCCAAAGTACTATTAGGTCTAATCAGTAGTTAAGAGCATGTCTTCCTAATTGGCAAACCAGCCTCCAAAGGGAGACACCCACCTGTAGACCTCATAAAGTAGAATCTAGGTTATCTGTACAAAATAGCTACATGATGTAACTAATGTACAAATTAGGAAATTACCATTATAACCTCTCGTACTTCCATAAATAGGGGTCAGTCCATTGTAAAGGGTGTACTTCCAACAAAAAAAAAAAGAAGAGGAGAGGTGGAAGCTTTATCTAAATACTGAGAGAGAGGCTTGATGGAAATTTTGTATACTATAGCTCTGCCTATCTAAATAGTGAGAACCACCACCTTAAAGGCAAATACAATCAATGTTGACGTAGGGGCCAAATTGACTTTAGCTGAACTATGATAAAACACTGTCGGTGCCTATTTTCCTCCTTCTTCATTCTTTTTCCTATCAGTTCACAAACTCGCAGTTCACATTTCGGTGTTGGTTAAGATTTGGGTACACAAAACTAGATTTTACCATCAACAATAGCTATTGTTTTGAAAAGTGTGAGAGATTGATATGTTATATTGACTTACAATATTTTAAATTATTTTATAATGGAAATAATGAGTTTTTTGAAAATGTCATTTTTTGATCAAGTTTCACAAATATAAAATAATTAATTTTAGTTAAATATCTTTCATTTTTTTTGCACAATTAATAATATTTAAATTTTATTGAATTCATGTCTATTGGTTATTTTTAAGGGGAAAATACAAATTATCCTCATGAAGTTTGGGTGAGTGTACAAAATGGCATATGAACTTCAAAATTTGACATATTACTCCCGTAAACTTTTAGAAAAAGTGAAACAATCTATATTGTTGTTAATAACTAACGAATGTGGTGCACATAAGCCTTTCATGACCCTAATCTTCATTTTTCAACCCATTTAACAGTGTTATAGGATGAAAACCACCATTTACAACAAAATGAATGGGAAAATTTTTTTTTTCACTTTTTTCTAGTAGAATGGCATAAGTGGCTCTATTTATATTCTATTTTAAGAATAAAAATCATCAAGCATGAAAATCTTGTCATATTTCAACTGCAAATGCAAAAATCTAAGGTACAATGCAAGTTCAACAAATGTATCAAATAAAAATTAGAAGTGTTTTTTGTTTTTATCATTGATAAAACCAATATATATTTGGAAAAAAGAAAAAGAAAACTTTACTGAATACACAAAGTGATGCAAATTCAGCTTAATAAAATCCAAAATCCTTATCTCAAATTTTAAAGGCAATTTCAAATACCAAAATATTCAGTCCTCTTTGATTTTCTTCAAGAATTCTAACATAAAGTTTGACTTTTTCTATCATATTTAATGGTGGTTTAGTGCAAAAGAAATGAAGAGTAAAGATTAACTTGGAAATTATAAGCAACTTATATGTGCCGCCTCTATCAATTTTAATAACAACATAGATGATTTCATTTTTTTCTAGAAAGTTTAGGGAGTAATATGTAGGATTTTGATGTTCATATACCATTTTTGTCACTTGTCCAATGATGAACATAATTTATACATATTTTATATCCCTTCTATATTTGGCCTTTTTTTCATGTTTATGCACTTAATTAGATACTTATAATTGGTTTTGTGATTTAGTTAGTTTTTGTACTTACTTTAATTAATCAGTAATTTGGCACTATTTTTGACTATTTTAGATTTTTTGGTGTATCTTACATTCTAGACTTGTATTTTTGGTGATTCTTATGCCTTTGGAAAGCTAAGAGAAAGATCTAAAAATTTTATAAGAGTCTAAAATCCAATTCAACCATTTTGGAGGTCAATTCAAGCCCAAAAGGTGAAATAGAGTGCTATCCTACAACCAAGAAACAATTTTGGTATTTTCATCATAACTAGAACTTTATTGATAGCTAAGATCTATCCCCATAACTTTCATAAAGGGATTGAGGTAAAACTACACTATTTTCATTGAGTTTTAAGGTTGTGGACTTACGTGTTAAATTTTGTTGCGGGTTGGACTGCTCTAGAAAATTGTTTTGATTTTTAGCCCATATATTGAGTTAGGAATCAAATTGTTTATAAAGACTAGGGCCATTATGTTATTAACAGATAGAGCTATAACTTCTATGAAGAGATCCAGATCCAATTGTGCCTCTATTTAACCCTAATCTGTAGTGAAAGTGCGACAATGTGTAGAGTATAAAAATGTCATTGCAATAATCATTTAGGAACCTTTTTATTTTCTCTTATTTTTGTAATAAAGGAGGAGCTCTCCTGGGGCAAGGACACTGGTCCCTTTCAAGACTTCTCTTTTATTTTATTTTTATTTTTATTATTATTTCTTTTGTAATGTATAGTTAATATTTTCATTCAATCTAAGGAAAATTCTACATCAAATATCTTGTTTATTGTGAGACTTGCTTCTATTGTTAATTTGTCCCAATTTGATTATCTGTTTTATTGTTAATAATTGCTATGAATGATTCTCTATTTTGTTGTTGTTATTCTTGCCATTGTCAAAGTCCTCTCAATCCTCATCATTTGAAGCACTACTTATTTCATCATAGATTATAGATCTATTAGTATTACCACTACTCTTATTGACAGCCTCTTTGCCCTTAAAAATATTTCTGATAGCATTACCATAGTGGTTGACAACATCTCCATCGAAATTGTTCTTATTGTTATTTCTGTTACCAAATTTGCTCTAATGTTTCTAGCTTGAATGAACATTACTTGTTGGGAAAATAATTAGATAAATTAAAATAGCCAATTTATTAGATCTATTGAATTATATTACAATAAATCAAATTACGTATAAATTTAATTAAAAATGATGAGATTGTATTTGACATTATGTGAGAATCCATGATAGTAATACACTCTTTTAACAGTTTTACTCTTTATAACCCTAGTAGAGAACAGGAAGAGAAAACAATATCTAAAGTCTCAATGGGGCAACTAAAGCTTTATTAAGGTATAAGTAAGGACCTACCTTACTGTAATCCTATTGGGTGAATTAACCCATTATCATTAGTCCAGTAATAAGGCTCACACCACTAAAGTCGATTAATAACCTTGGTATCATTATAGGTCCAATAATTTGATCACATAGTTAATTGACCCATAGTAATTAGTTGTGATATTCATTCGATACAATAACATATGAATTAATTAAACTATGGTAGTCCATATAGGAAAATTCCAAAAATCTCCCACTTGGGTAGCATAGCTTAATAAATGAGGATTTGGATCACAATATGTGGCCACAACAATGAATGTCAACAATAACAATGACACCATTACAACCATAGGTCAAGTACCCAATAATGCAAATCATCATATCCGATAAGGATGCTAATGTCATACATATCTTAAATACTTATATTTCAATGGCTGAAACATAATATGGAATGAGTGAGAAACTAGGTATATACATTAAAATGTGGTCATATATACATCTTTATGAAATGGTCTTTACATTTGCCCAAGATGCCCAAAATGAGAATAAATCTTAACATAATAATGAGACAAGGTCTAAATGTCTCCATTGATATGCCATAGAATGAATGTGCATAGTCAACAATGTCATATATGCATATATATATATATATGAAACATATGACAATACAATTAACATTTCATTAATTTTGATATAACAGTATTTCAATTAGAAACATGAAACTCTCACTAATCCTGAACACCAAAGGCTTAGCCAAACTCATTTAAGTCACTTGTTCGCAAACAATTTTTACTCCTAAGCCTTTGATTAATGGATACACTAGCTTACAATGGCTACATGTATAATACTTGTGTATCTTCTCTCTTAAAAAATTGATACTTAATATCAAAATACATGTATGGGTAGTACTTACATTACCATTTTAAGAAAAGTTCACTATGGCAGCATTTTCACAACATATGTTTAAGGTCCTAGATATGCTTTCTACAGCTTTGAATCCATTATATTTCTAACCAAATAGCCTAACAAGTGGCTTCACAACATGCAATACATTCTGCCTCCATAATAGAGGTTGTTATAATTGACTGTTTGATAGTTTTCATGGTATATCTCCTCCTATCATCATAAAAATATTTCCATATATCAACATCATGTCATTAGGATGATTCACAAAATTAGTGTCAATGTGGCCTACTACAATCAAATCATCATATATGCAATAGGTCAATATGAAACAAAGATTTTTTGTACTGTATAGGTACTCCATAACTTCCTTTATAGTAGTCCAATATTTTTGCCCAAGATTACTCAAGTATCCCCCAAGTGCACTAAACCAATAGTGATATATCATCTACATAAGACTAGAATCACAAATATGCTTGAACCCAACTTAAAATAGACACATAGTCTACATTATTCTCCTTGAACCCAAAAGAAGCATGAATCTCAACAACCTTGAGATGCCATTGTCTATATATGTTTTATTCAAATCATATATATGAATATTTTAAATTTACACACTAAGTTTTCTTTACTCTTCTCTTGGAAATCATCTAGTTGATTCACATAAATGGTTTCTGACTAATCATAATTTAAGAAGGTTGTCATTCATCTAGTGAAGCTCCATGTCAAAATGAGTAACCAGTGCCATAACAACTCAAAACGAGTCTTCAATTAAAATAGATAAGAAAATATTCTACAATCAAAGCCTTCTTTCTAAATGTGACCCTTTGCCACCAATACGACCTTATACCTTTGAATAACTCTTTAAGTATCCTTTGGTCTCAAAGACCCATTTGCATCCAATAGACTTTTAACCAATAGGTAACTCTTTATGATCTAACACATCATTATGGGTCATCAAAGTAATCCAACGTTTAGAACATCTATCCATTCTAAAGAATTAGTACTTGAAATGACTTCTTGAAAACTAGTGAGATCAATTCCTTCACCAATGTCAAATTTATGCTCTTGTAGATATACCACATAGTTGTTAGTAATTCCTCATTTGTGAGTTAGGACTTCCTCAAAGATATTTCATTTACAAGACTTGGTTCTTTTTTACTATCAGAGGAGCATTAAACTCTACAACTTCCACCATCGATTTTGCCATATGTTATATTGGATCAATTCAGTTTGTTTCAACCAATGATGATTCTAGTGTGTTGGTCCTAAAAAGAAAAAAGAATTAAGATCTTGCCCTTATTCCCTTAGAGGAATTTTATACTCTTTATTGATCTAGATGAGTTTAACAACTAAGTCAATTGTAATGTAATTGTTAACTTTAGTTTGCAAGTAAATGCATAGCAGAAGACTTATATCAAATTATATGATTAATAATTAAGTTGTTTATCATTTGAAATAGTAAAAAAACTAAACTATAGATTCAATACAGAAACAAAAAATGCATAGAAATAATAAAGCAGTAATGAAAGGATCAAGACATAGAATTTTTTATGTGGCTCAACTTAAATTGAAATCACAATTCAAGTCTAGTCCACTGGATCAATCCTCAACCGGATGATCAATTTTATTGTTAAATAAAAGAATTAAACTAGGCCTCTACACACCAATTTTACAACAAGAATTTTTACAAGGCTTTTGCAGACCTATGATACAAAATTCTATATCTTCACCTAACTATGATCAACCTCACAACTAAGAAGATTTACAAGAATTCAATGCACTTCCTGTTAGTGTAGATGGGTGCCCTAGACCAATTTGATTGAGTGCTATGACATCCACCACTAAACATTCTGTGGATTAGATA
>JANHAO010009189.1:0-18614 GCA_026873985.1 Saraca asoca
TTGGATTCGACCCGGTGTTGCTCTATGCTACAAGTAGAGTAGAGTAATTTTGGTTTATAAATTACTAATTCGATGCGCCTCGACACTCGCATCAGCCACTCTCACGCTCTGTGAAATTCCCTCAACCAAGTAAGCCAAGAAGTTGAGCTCATGACTTAAAAAGAGTACTTCTTGGGAGGCAACCCAAGCTTATTTTCCTAGTTTTCTTCTTGTAGTTTGTTATTTCTTTCTCAATTTTTATTTCAAAAAAAAAAAGAGAAAAAACAAGGAAAGAAAAAAATCATCAAAAAAAAAAATTCAAAACAGACCCGAGCACAGCCAGGCTGTGTTACGCCACACGGCCAGAGGACAAAGAACACATATCATTCATCACCAATCATGAATTATATTGCTATAAAGTGATGCCCTTCAGACTTAAGAATGCGGGAGTGACTTACCAGCGACTAGTGAACATGATGTTTCATGACCAAATAGGCAAAACAATGGAAGTATACATGGATGACATGTTGGTGAAGTCCGTGCAGCTAACCCACCATGTCCGCCATCTAGATGAAATGTTCTGAGTCTTGAGAAGGTACCAGATGAAATTAAACCCGCTTAAATGCGCCTTCGGGGATGCCTTAGGAAAATTCCTCGGCTTTATAGTGAACAACTAGGGGATCGAGGCTAACCTAGAAAAGATTAAGGCCCTCCTTGACATGCAATCTCTCACCGGAGCCAAAGATGTATAAAACCTGAACAGCCAAATTACGACACTCAACAGATTCATTTAAAAGGAAATGGACAAGTGCGCCCCCTTCTTCAACATCCTGAAGAGGGTGAAAAGGTTCAAATGGACGCAAGAATGTGAAGTCACTTTTCAAAAGCTTAAACAATATCTTGGGTGAGCTCTACTCTTGTCGAAGCTAAAAGAGGGCAAGAAACTGATCGTGTACTTAGGGGTGTCCCAACATACCCTCAACACAGCCCTGATGGGAGAAGAAGGAGGAGCTCAGCTCCCCATTTATTATGTGAGTAAGCGATTGTTGAACATTGAAACAAGATACATGTCGATGGAAAAACTTGCCTACTGCTTGGTTATTACGTCGAGAAAGTTGTGACTTTATTTCCAGGCCCATAGTATAAAGGTTCTCACCCAGTTCCCGCTTAGGTAGGTCTTGCAAAAAATAGACGCTTCAGGCCGGTTGCTCAAATGGGCCATTGAGCTTGCCCAATTTGACATTGAATACAAACCCAGGCCAGTAATTAAGGGACAAGCTCTAGCTGACTTCATCATAGAATTCATGGGGCCCGTGTGAGAAGAAGCAGGAGCTTCAGAAGCCCCGTGGTGGGAACTGTATATGGACGAGTCATCAAACAATCGAAAGGTCAGGGCAGGGGTGCTTCTTATTAGCCTAGAAGGATAAAAGATCCTCTTTGCTTTGAGATTTGATTTTTAGGCTACCAATAACGAAGCCGAGTATGAGGCATTATTAACTGGACTATGATTGGCTAAGGAAGTGCGAGCTGAGAGGTTAAAGATCTTCAGTGATTCACAACTCGTTGTCAACCATGTAAAGGGTGAATACTAAACTCGGGGGTCAAAAATGACTGAGTATCTCCAGAAAGTCCAAGAAATGTTAAGTTCCTTTTAGCAATTAAGGTCAACCAAGTGTCATGAGCTCAAAATGTGCAAGCAAATGCCTTAGCATGCCTAGCGACGATAGAAAATGTTGACTTCTTGAAGGTGCTCCTAGCCGAGACTCTTTCGACCCCAAGCATTGAGCAGAATGACATCATGATGGTAATTGCCAAATCGCCAGGATCCTAGATGAATTCAATCCTGGACTATCTGTAGGGAGGTAAATTACTAGAAGATAAACTTGAGACACAATGATTATGAGCTCAAGCCACCAGATATTGCATCTACGATGACGTATTATACAAAAGAGGGTTCATAACCCTACTCTTAAGGTGCATCAATGGTAGCGATTACGATACCATTCTGGAGGAAATCCATGCAGGCCATCATGGGAACCGTGCAAGGGGCTATCTTTAGCCCAAAAAGCCCTTCGACAAGGGTTTTACTAGCCTACGATGAAGTAGGATACCATCGACCTCATCAAAAGATGCGATAAATGTCAAAGATTCGTGAAAACTCTATGAGCACCGCCAGCTTACTTACGGCAGATGATTAGTCTGTGGCCCTTTGTTTTAGAGAATGGACTTGATTGGACTACTCCCAATGGCCCATCAAAATTGCAAACATGTGGTAGTGGCCGTAGATTATTTCACCAAGTGGGCAAAGGCAAAGGAGCTTGCTGAGATCTTGTCCGCAAAGATCAAAAGATTCATGTGGAATAACATCATCTACAGATTTGAAGTCCCTCAATAGATCGTGATTGATAACGGGACCCAATTTAACAGCGAGTAGTTTATCCAGTTTTGTAATGACTTAAAAATAATAAAAAGCTTCTCAGCCGTAGAACATCTGTAGGCCAATGGGCAAGTTAAAGCCATCAACAAGATAATCAAACGTATCTTAAAGACAAAGTTAGAGGCCAAGAAGGGGCCATGGGTGGATGAGCTCCCGAAGGTGTTGTGGGCTTACAGAACCACAGTGTGCAATGCCACGAGAGAAACCCCCTTTTCTATATTATATAGGTGTGAGGCGATGATCCCTGCCGAACTTGAAGTAACCTCTCAGCGAAGAGTTACTTTCAACCCTGGGGACAATAATCAACTACTCACTGTGAGTCTGGATCTTGCAGAAGAAATGAGAGAGAGAGACTACTTTAGAATCATGACCTACCAATAACAAGTCGTGGGGTATTACAACCGGAAGGTGTGAGCCCGTAGTTTTAAGCCTGGCGATCTTGTTTTGTGTCTTGTCCTCTCGGGGGCGCGAAAGGCCAGCAAAGGGACCCTGGGGCCTAACTAGGAAGGCCCATACATTATTAAAAGGGTTATTGGTAGTGGGGCTTATCACTTGGCGGATATGGAGGGAACAGAATTCCCTCAAGCTTGGAATGCTAAACATTTCCACTAATATTATCAATAAAACCCCCATTACTTGTAAAAATTAATAAGTGCGAGCATTCATGTAATTCTTTGTATTCTTGTATAAAATAAAATAAAATTTTTTTGATGAAGTTTTGTGTGAAAAATTGTTCATTAAGAGGCGTGCACTAGGTGATTTGGCATACTCCCATTTAACATCTCGCACACTTCAACATCAAAATGGAACAAAAGCAAGCAAAATCCATTCAATTCTTAATAAGTTAACACAAAGTCTGAAAGCTACATCACAAAAAACCAAAAGAAAACAAAAGTCTAAAGAGCCAGAGTATCAGGAACGGGACCTTCCTGAGGGTGGGGGTCGGGAGGAGAAGTGGTGAAGGCATCCTTTAATAGAGCACCAGCGGCTTCAACAACCTAGGGATCACCTTCTTCTTGGGTAGCACTTATAATAGGGGAAGTCTCAGCAGCAGAGTCCATTTCATTCCTAGAAGAACTAGTCTAAGTAGCCCTCCTCTTGTAATGTTCGACGGCTTCAATAGCTCACAGACCAAAAGAGGAGAAATCCAACTTTGGATGTTGCTCCCAGCGAGTATAGAAGCAAGCTAAACAAGTCTTCATCTCCGCTTGCTTTACTAATAAAGCAGACTTTGCTCTAATCTTGGCAGCTTCCTCCTTCACTAGAACGACCTCCTGTTTGGCTGCCTCCAGCTCTTTCGAAATAGCTTTAGCTCGCTGCTCCACTATCTTAACTCGTTGCTTGATATCCCTAGCCCACTGCTCTAGTAAACTAGCACATTGTTCCGTGACTTTGGCCCTCTGTCTCACCCAGTGAGCTTGTTCGAGGGCTTCGTCCAGGTCAATATTTTCCTTAGCTAGGTCATTAGTGGTCAAGCTAAGATTCACTATGGTAGCCTCGTGGTTTGCTTCTGCATGAGGCAACCTCAGTGTTCCTGACTTTCTCTTTAAGATCTAGCACCTCAGCAGAAGTAGTGGCCAGCTTGTTTTTAAGGTCTTCCTTTTCCTTATTTCGGGCATGGAGGCCTTCCTCTGTTTTCATTGATGCAAGCAAACCCTGGAAAGTCAACCAAGTTAGATTGTGGAATAAGCAAAAAAAAAAAAAAAACTTCACTTACCACCAAGTGATGATAAGCCGCATAGCTCAACATTCTCTCAAGGACAAACTCCTCGGCCTCTAACACTTCGATCCTATTGCGGGACCCTAAGATTGTGTAGATATTTTCTATGAACATCTCAATGTATTCCCTCGTCTTGGAGTCTGGCTCAACTGACGGCTCCACAACAGCCTCTAACATAGCCTATTTCCTAGGGGCAACCTTTTTTTTCCCCTTTCTCCACCCTTCGCCTTTTAGAAGAGGGCTCGAGAAGAGTAATACCCTTGGTCTCAACCATCACCTCGCGCTGAAAGGCAGTATTAACTACCACCTCGGGATAGGAGGCAAGATTTGGCTCTTATGAAGGTTCAGTCCCCAAAGCCAAAAGCTGGTGTTCAACAGTGGGGGCTACGGCTACGTCAGGGTTCGGAGAGATCTCCTTGTCATCAGAGGGTGACGACCTTAGAATGAGTTCCAACATTCTGTTGTAGTTTGAGAAGTTGGATGGATGGATTGGTATGGCAGGACGAATGCCTATCTCCTTTGTAACTTCAATATTTTTAGCTAAAGCAAGCTTGTGGAACCAAAGGAGATTGTCATCAAAATGAAAATTATTTTCAAGGTCCTCGATGGAAGCGAACCGATCCAAGACCCCAAGTCCTTTCTCCTATAAAACTAGTTTTTGGCTAGTTCCATCTGTAAAATAAGACAAGTTATGATCAGGGATGAATGTGGACGAGACTAAGTTTGTGACTCTAAGTTTGCTTACTAAGAATAACGACGAATCTAAAGTTTTTGAAATCATGCAAAGAAGGACACAAGATATAGAACCACTGAGTCTTATAGTGTCCTGCATTAGATTTCCCTTTGGCATCCCCCTGCAATAGAATCCTTTTGTGCGTCGTCGACTAAGCTATGAGATAATAAAGCCTGTCCGATGTGTTCTTGCACCTAAGGCTAAACAAATAGCACAAAACCTCAGCTGATGGTGGCAAAAAGCTATTGCTTGAATAAATCAGTGCCAGTGAAATAAGCTGGGTGAAGGAGTTTGGAGTAAGTTAGGCTGGATTGAGCCTCACTTTATTTAGAAAATTAATAATAAAGGGATGGATTAGAAACCTAAGGCCCATTACAAGGTGCAAAAAACTAATAGCAATGAATCCCAAAGGCAGATAGAACGTGTGATCGTCCGGAGATGGAGTTATAAGATGGCATCCCCTAGCGATCTGATATGTCTGAACCATATTTTGTAGCTTGCAAAAATGGACAGAGGAAGCATGCATACTAAATATATGATGACCCAATGGTCATGGATCCACAACAACCTCTTGGACCCTAACGGGATTTGAACGGGCAGTAAAATCCCTAACGACCTCCTTACTCCTTGAGGTCACTCCGCTAAGGTGTTGTATCAACCCCACATTCTGGGCTGAAGAGTCGGGTTCATCATCTTCATTCTTACCGTGGGGTCAGCGGTGTCTATAACCTGTGCCTATCTACATAAAGGAAAAAGATCAATTAGGTCGCTACAACCAGACCTTACCAAAAACTAAGGATAACAGCTTCTTATGTATCAAGCCATGAACACCCCGAGTCACCCGTCTACAACCTAGACTCCTACTGACAAGCAGGATTCAACGATCAAATCATGAAGCCCATATGACAAATGCTAGACTCGAAATGGTAAATAGAAGACCTAGAGTCCACTAATGGGACTAATCAAATGAATTAAACCAAAATAGAAAAGAAAAGAAGACCAGCATTCTCATTCCTCAAACAATAATAAATAGGCTCTATATATTACAAAGTAGAGAAGTCCAGAAACGACAAAATAAAGGAAGGCTTACCATGACTAATCCAAACGAAAGATCTGGGACCACGTGTAAAGATGCTTTTCCAGTGAACAGGGCCTGGGTCACAGCCAAGAAAATGAAACGGCATTGAGGATCGCAAAAGACGGAATGCAGTTGCAATGGATGAATAGAGGAAGTGCATAAAAAGAGCTTTGATTTCTTTTAAGTTTCAAATGACAAACAAGGGGGAAGGAGAAGTCCCCCTTTCCACTTATAAAGTATGTGGCATCACCGTCAGATCGAGGAGCCCCTCAGCTACCCATGATTTGATAGTGTAGCAAGCATCAGCAGAAAGCTGACAATAACAGCATGCACGCACACCTAAGGAAGGAGTAATCATTATGACCTAGTCATGAGAAGTTGAACAATCACCTATGAGGGGAAGCAGAAGCGTGCCTAATGACTTATGAGGGCCCAGATCGCAAGTAACAAGTTGTGATCCTCGATTCCAGAGATCTCACGTCCAAGAAGCACCGGCCATGCACTAAACTCTTGCGTGAGTTACGTCCAAGAAGTGCCTCAAGTACCAAACTCTTATGCAGGCATGCCATAAAGGCATCCTCACCTGACCATCAAAGTACACCCGGTCAAGTTTGAGGGACCATCCAGAGATATCACACCCAAAAAGTGCTAGCCACAAACCAAACTTTTGCACGAGCATGCCACAAAGGCATCCTTACCTGATGATCAAAGTACGCTTGGTCATGTACAAGGGGCTATCCAGAGATCTTGCATCCAAGAAGTGCTAGCCACACACCAAATTCTTATGCGAGCCACATCCAAGAAGTGTCTCAAGCACAAAACTCTTGCGCGGGTATGCCATAAAGGTATCCTCACTTGACGATTGAAGTACACTCGATCAGGTTTGAGAGACCATCCAGAGATCTCACGTCCAAGAAATGCTAGCCACACACCAAAATCTTGCGCAAATCATATCCAAGAAGTGCCTTGAGCACCAAACTTTTGCATGGGTATGCCACAAAGGCATCCTCACCTGATGATCGAGGTACGCTCAGTCAAGTTTGAGGGACCATCTAGAGATCTTGCATCTAAGAAGTGTTAACACGTACCAAACTCTTGTGCGAGCCATATCTAAGAAGTGCCTCGAGCACCAAAATTTTATGCGGGCATGCCACAAAGGCATCCTCACCTGACGATTAAGGTATGCCCTACCAGGTTCGAGGGACCATCCAAAGATCTTGTGTCTAAGAAGTGCTAGCCACACACCAAACTCTTGCACAAGCCACATCCAAGAAGTTTCTCAGGCACCAAACTTTTGCATGGGTATGCCATAAAGGCATCCTCACTTGATGATGGAGGTATGCTTGGTCAGGTCTGACGGACCACCTAGGGATTTCGTGTCCAAGAAGTGCTAGTCACATACCAGACTCTTACGTATGCCATGTCCAAGAAGTGCCTTAGGCACCAAACTCTTGCGTGGGCAATATCAGGTCCACATCTGAGAAATACCGATGACTCCAAAATTCCTACGTGGATCGGGATATTCTCGTGCAACTAAAAATGGCCTCACGACCAAGAAATGCTCAAGCATTCTGAAGCTCGGACTCATGATCGATAAAAGGCACACTAACGGCAATTCCATTGCTGATTGGAACAAAATAATATGATCGATTGGCCCAGAATTAGCTCAATGAATGCCATGTGTCATTCAATAGTTATTGGATCACAGTTTATGGGAACTGATGATGTAAACTATAACCTACCAGGTCGCAATCATGGCACTTCCAGGATGGGAAAACCATGAGCAAAGACTCTGCCAGCGGAATACAACTCCTAGTTAGCAAAGCAGACTAAGAGTTGGGGGCTTGATGTTATACGCATTTTCTGGTGCTACTTGAAATGGACTATTTAAAGCCTAATAAGAAACAAAGCCCAACCAAAAGGAGGCGCAAGACATGAAACAATTGAGATCGCTAAGCTGGATACCAGCTTATTGCCCACGAGCCAAGGTGCTAAATAGGACCAATACCCAGGACCAACTTGCTAAACGGAGCATGATGTACAGACCATCTTTTTGCCAAGTCTATCCCAGATGGGTAAGTGGTAAGGCTGGCTTCACTAGACAACAGATCACCCAATGCAAATCGAGGTTGCTGGCATAGTGGGCTAGGCACCAATGCGGAGGCCTAGTCATCAATTAAGGGCGTCTGTCCCCGACCGACAAGTCAGCCTTTGAAACTGACACATCATCTCCCAACAGTCTGACAATGATTTACCCAGTATTTATTATTAGATGCCAAGCATTTATTGGGTTATACGATGAAAATAAGCATTTTGATTATAGAACAAATTATACTTGTAGCCCTTCCCTCTTTTATAAATAGGGGAGCAAACCTTTGTATAAAGAGTAGTGAAAAATACTGTATGCTGAGACTCTACCAGATTATCATTAAACTTTGTATTTCTAATTGAATTGAATGGAAATTCATCATGTAAAAATCAATAAAAATATCCATGGACATAGAGGCCGGCTGGCTTTAGCCAAACCACATAAAAGTTTCTAGTGTTTGTTGCTCTTCCTTCCTACTTCTTCTTCTTCCTCTTTCTTTAGTTTACTTCTTCAACTTGCAGCTTGAGGAAATTCTAAACTGATATCTATTGACCAAATCTCACTGTCAACAGGATCAACATATGATTGGTGTCATCTCTTGCCCGGAGTCAACTATAGTAGAAATTGGGACCAAAGACATAAGTCGACAAATTTCAAAACCTTTTATAGGCCATGAAATAATTATTGGCTATCTACCTCTCTATCAATGTCGATGCTAAAAATCTAGTTGATCACTAAATCGCCTCATCAGGAAACCCAAATACCAAATGTCGGCATATTCCCACCTTCGATAAGGCAAATAAGGCCATATTAGTGTTAAAGTCATTGCTATCAAAAGAAAGCGAAACTTTCTCCACATCTCTCTCCATTAGGACAAGAATGAAAGACCCTATTCCTTTTTTAGGAACCAACATTGGTTGAAGGGAGTAGATAAGACAAGCCATCCAAACTCTCGATAGTATTTTACAAAATGACATGGAGGTGACTATCTTAGAAGTCAACCAACGTAATGCTTTTCATTCTTCTTTACAAATTTTGCAAGGCACTTTTAAGGCTGAAATCACCATTGGCCTAAAATCTTTTATCCTTAATTTCCAAGAACAAGTGTCTTCCTTCTTGGATAAAGTCAAGGATTGTGCTATTGCTAACAAAACCCTTTAATAGTTATCAGCAAGAAAAGAAGAATTAGTTCAATTCTTTTAAACAAGCTATGGAGATTAGGAAGACCTTGATCGAGAAGCATAATGCAACTTTAGAGTCAGCTAATGGTAACTCAAAATGAATTACAGCGATTGAGTTGAAGATCAAGGATTTACAAGAAGAACTTCGCCATGACTCAAAGCTAACCAACCCAAGCTAGATTTGGTAGTGAAGTCAACTAATGAGGACAAAGCTCAATTTGCCAAGAAAGTTAAAGATGTTCTAACTGACCTTAAGACTACCATATTGCAAGTTCATGAAATTGGTGTAGCTTATAAAATAGGGCAATCACAAAAAATAGGGATAGATTGGTAATGGATAAAGCTTAGGTTTACTTTTAATCTGAATTTCAAGAAGTATTAGATTCTGTTTGATTATTGTAAATGGAGATTTTTATTTTGCATGCTTGATGCATATTTCATGGATACTCAGTTCATACATTTTAAGATATTTACCATTTATAACTTTGATAATATTTTTATTTACATGTCTTATCTTATAACTATTCTTGTCATACACATGTATAACTTCAAATAGCCCTTCCCAACATGAGGTCCATTTGCCATATTTCAATCTTTTTTGTATTGGTAATATGACTTTCCAAACCAATTAACCAACATGAAAATTTTTTACATTCAATTGTTTCTTGTAAGATTTAGCCTTTTTTTTTTTTCTGGTTAAGAACCAAATTATCCAACACCTGCCACTTTCTTTATCCAAATCCTCTAACTTGTTAAGCATAAGGCCATGATAATCATTTTTGGATAGTTGATTTTGTTTTTGGACCCTTAAAGATTGTACCGTCACTTTGACTAGGATGACAACATTATGGCCGAATGCTAGCTTATGAGGTGTAAACCATGTCAACTTGTTGGGAGTATTTCTCACAGCTTATAGATAATTATTAAGCATTTTATGCTAATTCTTTGGATACTATTCGATATGTTTCTTGATCACATTTATAATTATCTTATTAAAAACTTCTATTTGACCATTTGCTTGAGCATAATGCGGTGTTGAGATTAGCATTTTAACCCCCTTTGATTCGACATATTTCTTGATTTGCCTACTAATAAATACTGTCTCACAGTTGGTAGTAATTGCCTTTGATAATTCAAAGCGACAAACAATATAACATTCCACAAAATCGATTACATTAGATTGCTTTACTTATTTGTACACAATAACTTTGACCCATTTAGTAAAACAATCTATAACCATCAAAATAAAGTGATGTCCTTTGAAGGATGGCAAGTACACTTTTCCAATTAGATCTATTATTCAACATCTAAATGGCCATGGTTTTATTATATAACTAAGTTTAACCATTTGTATTCTCTAAACTGGCCCATGTTTTTAGCATTCTTCATAACCCTTCATATAATCATTGCAATCCTTGATCATGTTGGACCAATAAAAACCTTGTCGTATAAGAACCAATTTCATTTTTACACTAGCTTGATGGACACCACAAATTCCTTCATGCACTTCAGTTAATGTCAACAATGCTTCTCTATTACCTAAGCATTTTAATAACAGACCTTTGAAACTTCTCTTGTAAAGGGATCTATCTATCAGAACAAATTTGATGGCTCTTATCCTAACACTTCGACTGACCAATGTGTAAGGGTTAGATAAATAATTTATTAATGGTGTTCTCCAATCTATGTATGTAATGGCCATAGTTTTATTGCATCATACATCTCGAGTTTCAAAGGTTTGTAGGAAAGTGTATTGTTGAATTAATTTGACAAATTTACCTTTATCATTCTTATATCCAAAGGCAATTTCAGCTAATTTGTTGGTTTTCTCATTTTCCCATCTCGGTACATGTTTTATTACTGCGTCTTCAAATCTCTTTAGGAGCGTAAATGTTTTTGCCAAATATTTCACTAACCTTATATTGAAACATTTATATTCCTGTGAAATATATTTCACCACTAATTGTGAATCACCCTAAAATTTGACATACCTTACCCCCTTAATTTAATAGAATTTCTAGGCTAGCTATTAGTGCTTCATATTTAGCCTCATTATTAGAACAACTTTGTTCAGTGTAAATAAGAAATTGACTGGTTTCTTTTTTGGTAATAATTGAAATTCCTACACCTGAGCCCCTTTTATGATAGGAACTTTCAAAATATAATTTCCAAGTTTTTATGCCCACATAATTAGAACTTTTTTCATGATATTCGACTACGAAATCAATGATTGTTTGTCTTTTAACAACATTCGACAAAATGTATTGTAATGAAAATTCTATCAAACTTAGAGCTCACTTTCCAACCCATCCATGAATAAATGGTTTTGACAACATGTATTTTAAAATGTCGATTTTTGCAATAATGTGAACATTACTCGACAATAAATAGCAACGTAACTTTGTACAAGAATAATACAAAGACAAGTATAATTTTTCTATTGTCAAATATTTTTATTTTATAAAATTTAAAATCCTAGACAGATAAGAAAAGAAAAGCCCTTTCTACACTTATCTCATTATCTTGGGCATGAAAACAACCAATTACATCATCAGAAGCAGACATATAAAGCTTAAAAGCCTTTCCTAGTATAGGGGATGACATTGTTGGAGACGACATCAAATATCTCTTAATTTCTTTAAATGTCTACTAATGGCATTCCTTCTAACAAAATTCCTCCTCTACTTTTAGTTTAAGTAAAGGCAAAAATATCCTTATCTGACTAGATAAATTAGAAATAAAATATCGAAGAAAATTCACCTTGTCATGGAAATTCTACAATTCTTTCTTGTTTGAAAAAGCAACAATTTCTAAGATTGCCTTGATTTTGTTCTTGTTGACTTTGATCCCCTTTTGATGGACTAGAAAACCTAAAAAATTACCTGCAAATACACCAAATGTATATTTTAAAGGGTTCATTTTTAAATTATTTTGACATATTCACTCAAAGGTTTGAATCAAATTTCCTATATATTCTTCGTAAGACTTAGCTTTGACTATCATGTTTTCAATGTAAACTTTCATAGCTTTACCAATCATATTATAGAAAATGGTATTCATAGCCCTTTGATAAGTTACTCCAATATTTTAGGCCAAAGGCATTACTACCTATTCAAAAGTCCTTATTGCTCCAAGGCACCTAAATGTTGTTTTCAACACATTGGCTTCTGCAATGTACACTTGATTATATCCAATATTTTTATCCATGAAGTTGACAACAATGTGTTCTGAAGCAGAATTGAGTAGCATGTCAGCTATCAATATAGGATATTCATTTTTTGTTGTTGCATCATTCAAGTTTTTGAAGTCAATGCACACCCTAAGTTTTCCATTTTTCTTCTTTATTGGAACCACATTTGAAATCCATCCGACATATCTTATGGTACATATGAAGTTGGCCTTGAGTAGTCTCGCAATTTCTTCCTTAATTTTATGGATTACTTTAGGAGCAAAACATCTAAGAGCCTGTTTGTGTGATCAAAATCCTTCCTTGATTAGTGATCTATGTTCAAATTGATTTTAACTCAATCCCAGCATTTTCTTGTAATTCCATGCAAAACAATCTACATACTCTTTCAATACCTTTATTATTTTTGTTTTCTTCGACTTTAGGTAATATTGCACTGATGAATGTCAACATTTTTTCATTCTTAGTCCCTAAATTCACTTCCTCTAATGTGTCTTAGACTTCAATTTTCTTATCTTCATACCTTAAAGGTGAATCAAGAAATCCAAGTGGCCTATCATCATAAATACAATCTGGGAGCTCCCTTTCCTCTTTTCCGTCAACCATGTAGGCTAAAAATCAAACTAATTACTTTCATATGCCATTAATTGTTTACATAGGCTGAACCTAAATCTACAACTTTTAGGATCATAGAACATCCCGATGAACTTAGAATGCAAATGCCAACTATCTCTAGGTCGAAATCAATTTTAATCATTATGGGTTTAATGTATAGACTGTAAATCTCAAATTTGACTTTGCACTATTGGACATAGTAGGGATTATCATTAGCAAGGATACATTCTAAACGATTGTCATCAGACTATATCACTAACCTTTGGTGAACATTTGATGGCATAAGACTAACTGCATGAATCCAATCTCGACCTAGCAGTAGATTGTAACTTAATTTAGATGGAACTATCACAAAAAGGGGTCTGACGGGATATAGAGCCAACTTCCAAATCGACTAGTACCACTCCTTCATATGTTGACATTTTTTTCTTAAAGTCTAACACCATTTTTTTTTATGGTACTTAATCTCTAGTGGATTTTTCTAGCTTGACAAAAGTTACTTTCGACATTAGATTTACCAACAAGCCACCATCGAGCAAGATGCAATTTATTGGTCATCCATCAACATGTGCCTTTATGTGTAAAGGTTGGTAAATGATCTCTCATCTGTTCTATTGGTCTTTTGAAGAAAGCATAGGCATTTTTGTCTAACATAACTATCTCCTTATAGTTATATTTGTCATTGAACTTATCAATGGAGTCTTGTTTAGAGTTCATCAAAAAATTCATTGGCAAAACACACACCATGTGGATTTCCATCCTTTGACCTTTGGTTTTTAAATGTTTAGCCAATCCCGTCTTTTCTTCTTTTTTAGTTTCGCTTATTTCTCTAGGACCTGATGATATCAAATCAAAGTATTGGCCCTTTCTTTTTGTTTCCTTCTGAAAGTGGCTTGCCTTTGCATTTGACACTTTTGAGTTCTCATCAAGGATGGCTATTGGTATTTAGTATTATAAAACTTATTTTGTCCTTCTGAGATTCTTAATTTCTATACATGTTTCTCACTCAACCGTGGCTCATTAGTTAACCATTTTTCTTTTGATATACCTACTCAAGGTACTTGAGTTTGATTGCGATAATTTGCTTTTCCTTTGCATAGTTGATTTTAATAGTTGAAATCAATTCTTTTGAATATTGACTTTCCTCTCGTATCTTTTTTACTTTCAACTTCTTTTAACTTCTCATTCTTCATATTCTCCTTCCTAATGATTACACCTTTTTGTACAATCAAAATAGTTCTTTCAGCCTTTTTCTTTTCTTTTAGGTCTATTTGGTCTCGTTCTCTTAGATTTGCAAGTAAAACTCTCACCTGATCATAATACCTCTCGCATTAGGGATGCATTTTCACTATCCCACCTTAGACGTTAATCCTTTTGAAAAATTCAATATTTGATTCATCTCCTTCTAGATAGGATTCAGGTATGAAAGGTGCATCCAAAGGGTCTTCATATTTATGGATAGCCACCATGTTTACTTCATTTAGTTATGAGGGTTTGGCATAATTTGCACTTGTTGAAAAAGAGTCCTTGTCTTTGACCATCTCCTTTCCTTTATCTGCAAACCTAAATCATCCATATTTGATTGCCTCTTCAATCATATCCCTGAAATGTACACAATTGTTAATAGTGTAACTAAACTTGTTATGATATTTGCAACATTTTAGGTTTTTGACTTCTTCCTTAGTCAAAACCCTATGGCCATCAGACAATTTTATCTATCTATCTTTTAGTAGAATATTGAAAATCTGAACCACTTTATTTATGTCAAAAGAATAGTTCTTTTAATTTCCTTTATCCATTTTATTTTTTATTTCTATATTTTTAATACACATATGGAGGGTCATATTTTGATTTGACCAAATATATTTCATTTTTGTTCTCCACTACTTCTTCTTCTTCTTCTTCTTCTTCTTCTTTAACATAAGCTATTTTTTCCTTTCTGAATGAAAATTTCCTAATTCTTCTCTTCTTCAATTTATGTAGTTTCTTAATTTACCTTACTTTCTTGACTAATTGAGACATGTCAATTATTTGTTGATTTATTAATCTTTTCCTAATTGCAAAATTAGGACCTATCATAACAATTTTTACTATCTCAGATTCTGCTCTATGAATAAAACAATGGCTCCTCGCTTGTCTAAATTGGTATAAGTAATCATTTGCACTTTCCATAAGCAATTTTCTTATACTCAATAATTTGTTTAGCCTGATTCTCATCTCGTCTCTATAGAATTGATCATGGAATAATTTCACCACTTATGCCTAGAATGCATAGAATTTGGTGATAAACCTGAATGTCAAAAAAATATGATAAATTTTGGCAATTTAAATCCTTTTGAGGACTTTATCTAATTTATCTATTTTGTAAATGCATTCCTATAATTTGGATAAACACCTTGCCCTCTTATTTGATTCAACAGTTGTTCGATCAAGAACTAAATATTCTATTTAGGTCTTTATAAAAAGGTTAGATTATGGTTTGGGTTTATTGGAATTTGTATGTTATGATTCAATCATTTATGGTTTGGGTTTATTGGAATTTGTACGTTATGATTCGATCATCATTCTAAATCTTTCCTCTCCATGTTGAAGTATTTTACTCTGACCATATTGTGATTCTTTATATTTCATGTTCTTCATTCTCAACATTTTTGACTCCTAAACCTTTATTACAGCCATTGTGGTCATTATGATCGGCATTTCGACCATTATTGCTATTTTTGTTGTCGGTCAAACAAGTTTCTATCCTTTCTAGCGTTTGATTCATTTTTTGTTGGCTTAAAACATTATTTTCTAACATTGGTCGAAGTATGGTCACAATTTTCCGTGACATCATGTGAATCATATCATGGTTGCTTTCATCCATCTATAGTCGACATACAATGATATTTTCAAGATTTAAACCAGAAGGATTTTCATGATAATTGCTGTTCATTTACTGGAAGTACGACATGCCATAAGACATTGGCCCCATGAGTATGGGTCCATTATTGCCTTGTGGTCCATTTCGAGCTAAATTACTGTTATTATTTCAGTTTCTATTCGACATCTCTTGTCGCTTTAGTCTATTTTGGTTGTTTCTTAGTGTATTGTTTTTATTATTTTGATTGTTACTAATTGTATTTTCAATAGGACCAATGTTATCAACATTTTCATTATCAATAGGCCTCTCTTTATTTTGAAAGCCATTTTGAGAACTTGTAATTGACATATTTTAAAATTATTTAATAAAATAGTACTATTTCTAAGGATCATATAAGGTCGAAAACTAGAAATACCTTAATTGTGTCTCACTAGATGTGCCAATTTGTTTTGAGCCAAATTTCGCAAGTTGGAAAGTTTTAACTCTAAGATGAATTATCTATGGAAAATAGATAAGATTATAATCATTTGAAGAATCCATGTGAATTGATACAGTTACATAAAAGACATAGAATGGCGCATGGAATTACAAGCATAGAAGTGAAAATTTTTTTTAAAAGCTATAAAGGTTATCAGAGTGCTGAATTGGGTAGCAAATCACTACAGAATATAGAGTATGTTTGAATAGGTTAATTGTCGATCTTTTTTAAGTTTACTAATGCCTTATTTACAAGAACTATAGTTAATTTCTTTTAATAACTGCTTATCAAATTTGACTCCTACAATAATGAAAACATGCTATAAAAAGATAAAATTAAAAAGAAAATATCAAAAAAATAAAATAAACAAGAAGTGATGAGATAATTGTTAAGTAACTGTCTCTCAGTTATCTGACATGTATTTATCTTGACCTGATCTATTAATTATTCAATTGTCAACTTTTCTTACTATTCTTTATCTCGACTCACAGCATACGGTTGACTTACTTGGACATTTTTTAAAAAGTGACTAACAAAAACTAAATAGCAGAATTTCAGATTGGGTGGAAAGTAGAATCCTATGTCTGGTTTTACAATAGAAGTTGCAACCCTGTATTATTGAGGAATATATATGGTGGATATTGATTATATTATTATTTCATTGTTTATAATTTCATGTGGCAAACATTACTGGAGCAATGGCAGATGGTCCCTCGTGAGATGAAACATAGAAGCAAGCTTTCGGATGAGTAGCTGTGGATATCAGTTGCCTTTACGGTTTGTATGGCTTTAAACACACCAGAAAATTAGTTTCAGACATTTTCAGTTCCACTTTTTATGGCCTAACATTAGTTGGCCACCTGCCTTGTTTTCACGGCCACTCTGTTGATTCAATCATGGAAACTTTTAAGCTGTGACATTCTCATAATATGAACCAAACAAGAATTACTGAGTTAGGTTCATAGAATGGAATTGAGACAGATTTTTTTTTTCTTTTTTTATGTTTTCAGTTTAAATTTGATTTGTCATCAGCACCTTAATCAGATTTTTTGTAAGTTACTGTGCTCCTCTGGTGTGGCATCTTGGAAGGGGACTTAATCCCTTGCACACCTTTCTCTCTCCCTTGATAAAAATAAATAAATTTAATTTACTATAAATATAAAATCTTTTATTCTACTAATAAGCACAAAAGTAATATATCAATAAAAAAATAATGATAAGTAAGAATTTTATTAATAAAATAAAAAATTTAATAATTTTTATAACATAAAATGATAAAAACATATAAATGAATAATAACGTAAATTCTTTTTTTATTGTTTATTCATCCATCAAAATTAAATTCTTTATATATAGAGAGAGAGAGGGGGGGTTTAATGTTTTATATACATGAAGATATGTGTTAATTTTTTTTTAAAAAGAAAATTTAATAGAGCAAGCTTAAGGTTTTGTTCTATCTCAAGATACAAGTGATGCTTTGATTGCTGAATGATAATATAATTATGTTTTTAATAAAACTGAAAAGCTTAAGGGTGCCCTTTTTTTTTTTTCGTTTTGCTGGTAAAGTCACGGATTTCTTGAAATTTATATATCGAACCTTTAAGGCCGGTGACAATTTGAATAAGAGGTTCCAAACATGATAACCACTTTCAGCAATCAACGTTACGAAACCCTTTCGATCTGACCTTGTTTACCGAAATAATTTATCAAACTTTTCTAAAATTAGTTAATTTTTATCATTATAGGAAGAAATTGATCAAAAGAAACAAAGAGCATGGTAAAAATAAAATGACTTCTTCTTTAGGCTTCTATACACACTACAACATTTTTTGCTTTAAACAACGGCCAAAAACCATTGCCTAAAGTCTATAAACTGTTGCCTATTGTTTTAGGCAACGGTTTTTGGCCGTACTCTAATCAAGCATTACCTATTCTTTAGGCAACAGTTTTTTTTCTAATTTTTTACAACAGAAAATAAAACTGTTGCCTATTAATCCACTATAGGCAATGGTTTTTTATTTCCTTTTTTGCAACGGTTAAAAAGTGTTGCCGAATAATCTACAGGCAATGGCTTTTTCATTATCCAACAACACTTTCCAGCATGATAGGCAACAGTTTTTTTGCATATAAGCAACATTTATGACGATATTGAAAGGCAACAGTTTTTGTGAACGAATCGATTCTTGAATCGATTCAACAAGGGTTTAGGACATCAGCAACAACAGCTACGCAAACAATGGCAACGGTTTTTATG
>JANHAO010009190.1:0-18619 GCA_026873985.1 Saraca asoca
TATTCCTATATCATCTGCAACTCAACAACAATTAGTCATTGAACTTGCATCATCCAAGCTTGTCCAATAGCATCAACCTTTCCAGGATGTGAAATGATTATCCCTACGAAACTTAAGGCAGCATCACAACGAAAGATTACTTTTAATTTAGAAGATAACAATCAACTACTCGCTGCAAATCAGGATCTTATGGAGGAGACAAGAGAAAGAGCTCACCTCAGGGTCGTGACCTACCACTAGCGGGTCACGAGGTACTATAACCGAAAGGTTCGAGCTCAAAGCTACAAGCCTGGCAACCTTGTTCTACGTTTTATCCTTCTTGGAACGCACAAAGCTAATGAGGGGACCCTTCGACCGAACTGGGAAGGCCTGTACTTCATCAAGAAAGTCATTGACAATAAAGCTTACCACTTAGTTGATATGAATGGAGTAGAATTTCCCCGAGCTTGAAATGTCGAGCATCTTTGTTGTTACTATCAATAAAGATTCCTAATAGTTGTAAAAATTATTCAAAAATAAGTGTAAACATTCAAGTAATTCTTTGAATTTTTATATTTGTATTTATTTCTAAATAAAAGTCTTAATAAAGTCTTGTGCGAGAAGCAAGTGATGTATTATATGAGGAGTATTAACTGAAGCAATCTACAGAGTACTCATCTTTACATAAGTTTATCAAGTTTAATGTATTCGAGCATGGAAACCAAAGAGAAGCAAATGAGAATTCATTCAATGTTTACTCTAACAAAGTTAATTCATACAAAGTTTGAAGATTCATTTAAATATTTGAAAGAAAGAAAAAATACAAAGTCACAAAAAGTCGTAACCCAAGGAACTGGAGCTTCAGGAGCTGGGACTTCTCGAGGTAAAAGGTCAGTAGGAGGAGCTCCAGGGATGCCCACTACTTGATCACCAACAGCTTCTGTGACCTGCGAACCATTCTCCTTTTCATTGGCACCCTCAGTGGGAGGAACTTCAACTCCAGGGCTTGTCCCTTTCTTGGAAGACCTTACCTTAGTAGCCCTCTTCTTGAAGCATTCCATAGCCTCAAGAGTCTCCTTGTCAAAAAAGGAAAAATCCAAGTCCAGATGTTATTCCCATAGGGTGTAAAAGAAATGGGTGCTGGTCTTGGACTCTACTTTCTCTACTACTTCCACAATGAGTGAGGTCGTCTCTATTTTGACTTTAGCAACCTCCTCCTTCCCGAGAGCAACTTCCTTCTTGGTCACTTCTGACTTTTTCGTAACAATCTCAACTCGCTGCCCCACTTCCTTGGCTCGTTGCTCTGCCAATCTAGCTCATTGCTCCATAATCTTGGCCTGCTACACTGCTCACTTAACATGTTTAAGGGCCACATCCAAATCGATCCTCACTTTGGTTAGCTCATTAACTATCCTGCCAAGGTTTGACGCAACGGCCTTGTGATCTGGTACTTCACAAGATAGGGCAGCCTCAGCATCCTTGATCTTCTTCTTCAGCTCTAACACCTTAGTGGTGATGATAGCTAGCTCGTCCACAAGATTCACCTTCTCCTCATCTTGGGCTTAAAGTGCCTCATCCAGCTTCATCATTGTTAACTAGTTCTGAAGAACTAAATAGTCAAGTTAGATTATGAAGAAAGTAGAAGAACTAGGATAAAAGGATTCTACTTACCACTAGGCCGGAACAAGATACGTAGCCCACCAACCCCCTAGTGGTGAAGTCCTCTGACTCCAACACTTGGATCCTATTATGAGGCCCTAAGATCATGTCAACGTTGTCTACAAAGACGTTGAGGTACTCCTCAGTCTTAGAGATAGGCTTGGTAGGTCACTCCACTACTTCAACCTCTGACGTCACTCGCTTACTGGTAGTAACCTTCTTTTTCCCCTTGTCCATTTTTCGTTTCTTAGTGGGGGGCTCAGAGGGGGTGGCAACATCAGCTATAGTGGTCACCTAGGGCTGCGAGGTAAGAACCGACTCTTACAAAGGAGTTATCGCCAAAGCCAAAGGTTGGCTCTTAGCAATAGGAGCCATGTTGGCATCTGGAGCCAATATGGTCCCGTCCTCATCAAGGTCAGGCAGCGGCATCCAAAGGATAAGTTTCATTATGTCCTCATAATCCTCAAAATTTGCTAGACCAACCTCCTTCACCTGACAAACTCTTATCTCTCTTGTGAGCTCAGTATCTAGAGCCAGAATAAGTTTATGCGAATAGAAGGGACTCTCATCGAATTGTAAATTATTTTTGTGGACATCTATGGTCGTGAATTTGTTCAACACCTCAAGCACCTCAGCCCCGAGAGCTGGATACTTGCCGATCCCATCTGCAAAATAAGACAAAAGTTAGAATCAAAGAAGCAAATGTGAACAAGTCAATAAACTCACATGTCCTTAGCTCGTTCACCAGGAATAAGGATGAAACTAAAATTTTTGAGGTCATGTAAGGATGGACATGAGATATAAAACTAACAAGTTTTATAATTTCCCACATTGGATTTCCCTTTGGCATCCCCCTACGGCAATATCTTTTATGCTCAGTTGGCCAAGCCGAAAGATAATAAATCCCATCCGACGAGCTTGCACTCTTAATGCTGTACAAGTAGCAAAGGACCTCAACTGACAGCGATGGGAGATTATTCCTCAAATATATTAATGCCAAAGAGGTGAGTTGGGCATAAGAGTTATGAGTGAGCTGGAATAGGCTAAGTTTAACTTTATTCAGGAAGTTAACAATATATGGGTGCACTGGAAACCTAAACCCAGTGGCGAGGTATGGAAAGCTAATGGCAATGAACCTCGAGGTGGATAGGGAGCATAGTCTGGGGAGGGCACCATGATGAGGCATCCCTGGGAGAGCAGATATGTTCATACCATGGTCAAGATCTTGCGAAAATGGACAAACGAAATGTGTAAACTAAATACCTGGCAATTAGAAGGTTACTGACTCGCAGCAGCCTCTTGACCCCTAGCGGGGTCTGGATGAGTAATGAAGTCCCCAGTGACCTTATCACTCCTCAAGGTCACTTCATCAAAATGTCACACCCACTCCACCCCCTATGTCGGAGAGTCAAGCGCATCATTGTTCCCTATTTGGTGACGTCGACCTCTATGACCTGCACCTATCTACACAAAGGAAAAGGAATGGTCAGGTTGCTACAAGCGGACCATTTCCAAAGAACTGAGGCTAACGGTTTCCAATGCGACAAGCCATGTGCACCTTGGGTCGTTACATCTAAAACCCAAACTCCAGAAGACAAAGAGGACTTAACGGTTGAACCACAAAAATCCAGAGAATAAACACGAGACTCGAAACGGTAACCAAAAACCCTAGAATTTATTGACAGAATAACCAAATAAATCAAATTAGGCAAAAAGAAAATGCACAAGCAAATAACTTTAACCAGCATTCAGATTTTCAATCACAAGCAAACAAGTCTCACACCAATCGTAAAACAAATAAGTACAGAAACCACAAGCTAAAGAGGGAAAAACTCATCGTGATTAATAGAAGCAGAAAGTCTGAAGATACGTGTGGAAGTGTCTTCCGATAAACAGAACTCAAACAACAACTGAGGAGTCAGAATGGCACCGACGATAGTAGACAACAGTGAATGCTCACGGGATTTTGCAAAGAGAAGAAGCAAGAAGAGCTTAAGAGTTTCAAGTTTCAAGTGACAAGTGAAAGGGAGAAAAGAGTCTCTTCGATTTATATGACGTATAGTGCCACCATTAGATCTGGGAACCCATCAGCTACCCATGATCTAACAGTCCGGTGAATACCAGCAGCAAGCTGGCAATAGTATAGCACGCACGACTATCGAAGGCAAGAGCAATTATGACAGGCTAGTGGTAGAAATCAAAGAGTCACAGATGAAGTGAGTAGAAGCATGTCAAACAACCCATAGCATTATAGATTACAAGCGATGGACCATAAATCCCAACTCACTCCCCATCAAGGAAATGTTTTATGCACCAAACTCTAGCACCGACCACGTTCAAGATATGCCTTCGACACCAAACTCTTGCATGGATAATACTGAGACCCCACATCCAAGAAGTGCTTTACGCACCAAAATCTTACGTGGACCACATCCAAAAAGTGTTTTACGCACCAAACTCTTGTACAGACCGCATCCAAGAAGTGCCTTCGGCACCAAACTCTTATGTAGACAATACTAAAACCCTATGTCCAAGAAGTGTTTTATACACCAAACTTTTGCACATATCGTGTACAAAAAGTGCCTTCGGCACCAAACTCTTGTGCGGATAATACTGAGACCCCGCATCCAAGAAGTACTTTATGCACCAAACTCTTACACGGACTGTGTCTAAGAAGTGCCTTCGACACTAAACTCTTACGTAAATAATACTGAGACTCCACATCCGAGAAATGTTTTGAGCACCAAACTCTTGCGCGAAAAAAGGCGCACCCATGCGACCTACCTAGGCATTCAATCCCACACTAACGAAGAAGCTCAAGCACCTTGGTGCTCGAGCTTGTTACTAGCTCAAGCACTCTAATACTCAGACTCCTGACTAATAAAGGCACTCCGATGCTCAAATTCATTGCCAACTAAGATGGGCTAATACAACTAATTGGTCGTTTAACATGGCACATATCCTTTTAAGTCATGACTTATTGGCTCAAGCCCATTTATATAAATTTTATCTATATTATCTGAGGACGATTGACCTATCAGACGCTCATTTTGTCTAATGTTTATCAAGTTATAGTTTGCAGAAACTCATTCATATTGCCATCTACAACCTACCAAGTCACCAATATGACATGCATGGAAGAACAAAAATGTCACTCAAAGTTTCATTATAACAACAAGGTGAGTTTACACAAGAAAATTTGAAGTACGAAGATCGAAATACACCTATGGCCATAATAAGCAAGAGGAATTGGCTTTTTTAGAGCCAGAGTCTACAAATCAAAGCTGACCTACTGTTAACTGTGGAAGAGCTAAATCCCAATGAACTGTGAGATCAATGAGTAGGCTAACTTGCTCTAACCCTTTCTTAACTTCCAATCGAGCCAGCGGATTGTCTAACTTAAGCATCCCCAAGGTGCTTAGAGCAAAAGAAATAGCATTTGGGGTAAGCAGAATGGCTACACAAGTTTTCCCTAGTCCTCCTGAGCAAGGAAAACATCATTCAACTTCATCAAGCTACTTAAGGACCTAGAGACATCTGGCGCCATCGTGCAATGAGACAAAAGAACACAGTTGGAAAGGTTGAACTATAACAAGCCATAAGGCCAACAAGCAAGCCAGACAATTCTAGCTCCTTTGTCCTGTCCTCCTCCCAAGCTAAAAGCTCTACCCTCAGCCTTGCAACCCTTGAGTGCTTGTAGAAACCAAATGATAAACTCATAAGAGGACAAAAGAGCAAAAAGGGAGAAGCTAAACTTGTTAGCACCATGAAAAGGTTATGAAAAAATTTCCAGAGTCCTGAAAGAGGAATACCCCATGGGAGCCTCATGCAACAAGCTGTTCACGCCTCGTAGTCTTATACAACACACCATACATGCCTCAAAGTGCATTGCCAAAAGCCAGAGCTTCAGAAATATGGGGTATTCAATCAATGTACCCATTTGGTTATTCTTTGAAGCAAGGAAGGAAGCTTCTCACACTTTACATAGACTAGTTCGGCCTCACAGAAGAGTCCAGAGGATACCCGGCTATTCTTGATCGAATGATCCAAAGGGAAACAAGACTGCCACGCCAACGGCTATGAAAGATGCACAATAGGAGGTATGGCCTGGTGCAGATGAAGCGAAAGACTGAAGCCTGAAATGACAACACGACAGACTGAATGCAAAGACTTAGCCACACTACAGACTACAAACAAAGACTTTGCCAGCAAATTACAACTCCCAATTTGTAAAGCGAACTGAGAGTTATGAGGCTTATGTTGTGGGTGTTTTCTGGACAATACCAATCCCAACGGGAGACGAGTCCAGGCAGAAGAGGCCTAGATTATCCAAAAACTGAGGTCATTCAGTAGGGTTACTAGCTCGCCAGCTGTGAACCTAAGATGCGAGATGAGACCAAGATGAAAATTTTAGCTCATTAAGGATTGACTCCAGCTCGTTAAGGACAGAAGACAAGGTTGAAGCGGGAACCCGGCTCGTTAAGGAAGACTCCAACTTATTGAATGAAGCACAATGTTCCAGCCATCTTTCAGAAGACTCACTTTGGATGAATCCAATAACAAGACCAATCCCTATAGCCAACAGATCGCCCAATGCGAACTCAGGTCACTAAGCTAACGAGCTAAGCATAAGTACGAAAGTCTAGTCAGCAGTTGAAAGCACGTATCCCCAACCGACAGGTTAACCCCCAAAATCGACACATCAGCCCTGAACAGTTCGACAATGATTTGCCTAGCATTTATTGCCTGACACCTAACATTTATTGCCCGATGCAACGAAAATAATCATTTTGTAATTTGTCAAATTACACTTGTAACCCTCCCTACTTCTATAATTGGGGAAAGAAGCTCATTATAACAAAAAAAAGTAAGAAATTGCATGCAGATACTCTACTGAAAAAATGAGAGAGCACTTACATAGTGAGAGAGCACTGATATTGTAACTCTGTTGAGCTACACAGAGAAACCACCGTATAAAAAAAAATACAAACCACTGTGGACGTAGGGGCCATATTGGTTTTAGCCGAACCACGATAAAAAGTTTCTGTGCCCATTGCTCTTCCTCCTTCTCACTTTCTCTTTCCTATTATAACTTGTGTTATCAGCTTGCAGTTTAGGGAGAACTGTTCGGGTTGACTAAGATTTGGGTTCACTAAACCAAATTTTACCATCAGTAATTGATTATAGTGTTGCAGTGTTTTTAAGTTATAACATAGCATGTTAATCTTTTTGTAATTTTGTTGTCTTTTTAACAATTATGTACACAGTGTGTCATGTTCTAAACCTGATTGGCCCAAAACAACTACTAAGTTTGAACCACGTGACCTAAAGAATTAGTCTAAGTTGTCTAAGTAATCATACTTAATACCTTATATATCACAATCAAGTCTTAAATCTAACTGTTGCGAGGCTTCAGAATCTCCCTCACTCATATAACCTAACTTCCTCATTAGGCCTATCAAATCTCATAGCTTAGGATCTGTACTAACCAAAGTACATGGCCAGTGAATGCTCTAATACCATTTATTAAGCTGTTCCAATACCATTTGTCAAGCCCCAAGCCTGACTGAGCTAAGGCAACTACTAAGTCTAAACTATATAGCCTAAAAAATTAGCTCAAATTATCTATATAGTCAAGCTTGGTACTTTATATATCACAATCAAGCCTCAAATCTAACAAATGTGGGACTTCACAATTTCCCCTACTCATTTAACTTGATGTCTTTGTTAGTCCCATCAAATCTCATTCATATAACCTATTATCCTCATTAGACCCATCAAATCTCATGGCCCAAGATCTGCACCAACCAAAATATATGACTAGCTAGTGAGTGATCTAATACCATTTATCAAGCCCCAAGCTTGATTGCTAAGCCTAAACTACATGGCCTAAAAGACCAATCCAAATTGTCTAACTAATCAAGCTCCATGCCTTTTATATCACAATCAAGTCTTAAATCTAATCAATGTGAGGCTTCACAATCTTCCCCACTCAAATGACCTAATGTCTTTAATAAGCTTGTCAAAATCTCATGGCCCATAATCTACACTAGTTGAAGTATACAATTAGCGAGTGCTATGATATCATTTGTCATGTCCTAAGTCTGACTAATCCAAGGCAACTATTAAGACTAAACCACATGACTTAAAAAACTAGTCTAAATTGTATAAGTAATCAAGCTCAATGTCTCAAATCTCAAATCTAACTGATGTAGGACTTCACAAATGGTATCAGAGTACTCACCAGTCATATATTTTGACTAGTGCAAATCCTAACCCACTTATGAGATTTGATGGGCCTAACAAGGATGTTAAGTCATTTGAGTGGGGGAGATTGTCAAGTCCTACATCAGTTATATTTGAGACTTAATTGTCATATATAAGACATCAAATTTAATTATTTAGACAACTCAGACTAGTTTTAGGCCATGTGATTCAAAACTAATAGTTGTTTTGGGCTAGTTCATCTTGGGAAGTAACAAATGGTATCGGAGCACTTGCTAGTCATATATTTCGATTAGTGCAAATCTTAGGCACGAGATTTGATGGGCCTAACAAGGATGTTAAGTCATTTAAATGGGGAAAATTGTAAAGTCTCACGTTAGTTAAATTTGATATTTAATTATGTATATAAAATACTAAGTTTAAGAACTTCAATAATTCAAACTAATTTTTTAAGTTACGTGATTTAAACCTTATAATTATCTTGAGCTAGTCGGTCGTGTGTATTGACGTAACGAATAAGACAATTCTTCCAATCATGTAAATGGACTTACATCTTTAACCCATTTTGCAAACTCGCTATTATTTCGCTACTTATTTCTTATCTTGTTATTACTAACTCAAATGAGACGGAGACAGAGAATATAAAATTTCATGCAGTAACTCATCAAAATATATATCAGGTATGGAAAACACTAGAAGAATTGACAACTTGCTTCAAGATTTTGCATTCAATTTCTGCCCCTGACCACATAAACATGTCAAGGGTTGCACTTTTGGCATAATAAATTGACACCTTTAGTTGGACGAAATAGCATTACTCATCTTGTATATACCAAATTAATTTTTTGATTTGGTAAAATTCGTCATTAAGGTTGAAATTTCATGGTCTACATTCTACGACACTCAGGCAATCTATCCTTTTTATAAGTCAAATATAAATTATTCATATTCAATCTAAGAGATTTTAAGCGAAAATTTCTTTTGATATGTTGATATGCACTTATATTTGAAAATAAAAATTACAACTTTATTCCAATCACATATTTTAAACGCATTCTATTAAAAGTGTGTGCTTTTACATTTTCAGAAAATTTTTGACAAACAAATGTCAATCCTATTATTTGTTAAAAATAATTAAAAAAAAGATCTATCACATTTAGAATATTTTACATTCAAATTCTCAAAAAATCATTCGCACTAAAAGATGTGGATGTTGCATTTTGACAGGGCATGAAAAAATTTAGCCACGTAAAATTCTGCCACCTATCAACTTTGAGCATCATTACCACTTACATCAAATTTTTGTAGTTTAGGATCCTTTTGACAAACTTTAATAGGAGGGATCTTTTAAAACTTGACATGATTCATGAAAATTCATAAATTATATTAAATAAACAAACTAAATATTTTCAAGAATTTTATTGAGTGAATTACAAATCAAGATTCTTAAGAATTATATTCTCAAAAGTCATCACATTCTCACAAATATTAAAATTTATAAAAATACATTATTGTGCAAATCAAACACACAAAGTCAGAATCAACATGTGAAGATTGTGAATTATTTTAAAAAATGGAGGACCACACTTTTGCATGTCCTTACGCTTTATGTAAGGACAAGTTCATAACTTGTCGTCTGGAATCTGATAAGATGCAATGAACCCTGTCAACTTTGAGACTGATCATAGAAATTTATTAATTATGGTTTAACCCACAAGCTCACTGAGAATCAATCTTGGCCTTGTAAACAAAAAATGCAGAGACTAGATTCTTGGAAGCACAGTAATCTGAGTCATGTTCACTATACAGGGATCTGTGTTCTTCAACTTTCACTTTTACCATTAAACATGCATATTCAATTGTATTTTATTTGTGAAATGAAGATTGTACACTTAAAACTATGGGGGCCTAGCCAAGTTCAATGAACATCTTCAAATTCAATTCAAATACATCTTCTGGTGAAGTTTTAGGATATAAAATATATAGTATTTATGAAGCTATTATTAAAGTGACATGATCAGATCAAATGCAATAATGATGTGCATTGAGAGTCCATTTCCAGCTTTCTCTATCTTAAAATTATGAAATAACTGCACTTACTCAAATAATTTAGAAGAAATGAAACCAAATATCGGCTTAAGGGGTTATAGTTTCAATAGTAAACAAATATCTGCATGAAAAGGGGTGAAGCCTAAAAAATTATAATTTTCTTTTACATTTTTTTATATTTTTTATAAAAATTGTACTTAATCCATTTAAAATTAAAAATTTTTTATAAAAATCTTTAACAAAATACATTTGATTCCCTCCGACATTTTTTTCTAACTTTGTCTTTGCCTATGAACAAAATTTGATGCTCCTTGTTATAAAGAGTTGAGCAATCAATATTATTGTATAATATATTTTAATAAGTCTGATAACATTTATTTTATCATGATATTAAAATATCCTATTTGTCAATATATTATAAATAATAATACTAACATCTCAATATTAAGGAAATACTGCAATTTTTCCATTCAATTGAGAATACAAAAATTAATAATATCAAATATTGACTAATCAAATTACACAATCTAATGATTTATTTGAAGGTAGAAAAAATAAAGGGAAAAAAAGAAAATGAGGGTTCACTACTCAATTTTAACTCACAGGTTATTACGAAAGATTTTGAGTTTTTTTATCTTACATAAGATTTTTTGAAAAAAATTTTGTCCTGATAATGTCAATTTAAAACTACTTTTCTGAATGATATCTAAGTAAGTAAACGTTGATGAGGTTAACGATGATATGCAGACGGCTTTGCAGCGTTGGCCAATTGCTGCCGGGAACGTTTGCCCTGCAACAAAATGCTGCTGCCAACGCTTTCGTATATACAAGGAATAGTTTGGCACTTAATTAATAACATCAAAAGGTAGGATGAATGATTATTTACTTTGGGTTGGATATATATATATATATATATATATATTAACAAACACAAAAATATTGTTGGTTACAATTACAAATTAAAAAAAAAAAAAAAAAAAAGGACTTGTAGGGCATGTTCTCATTTCTTCTCTTTAGCAGGCGTGCACGTGGATGTTATATATTTTAAAAAATTAATTAACTTGTATTTAGTGTAATGTACTATTTTAATTAATTTTATTTGATAATAATTTATAATATAAATTTAGATTATAAATTATAATGCATTCAAGTATAAGTTAATCATCGTTATATTTTTACGTATTAAACGATTATATAATTAATATAATTATATTTATATTAATTATGAAAAAATATTATATTTTTTTAATATTATAATATTATTATATTAATATTTTAAATTAATTAAATTTATCATTTAAATTTTATTATCTTTTTAAAAATATTTTTTAATATATTAATACTCAAGTGAATTTGTTTGAAAATTTAAATTGATTACTTTATATCAAAAGATCTAATTATTTAATTAATAAAAATTTATCCATTATCATAATTAATATTTTATCTTCAAAAAATATATATTTTAAAAATATTTTTCATAAATTTTAAAAATATTTTAAATTAAAATTATGATAAGTACTCAAAAAAGATAAAATTTTCTAAAATAAAATATAAAATATATCAAATATAGTCTTTGATTTTTAAAAATAATATAAAATTTTAAAAAATGATAACTTTTAGATAAATATTATCTATCAAATTATAATTAAATATTATTAATTATGTATTGATAAATATTTTATTTTTATATAAATATAATTATTTACTTGTATATAAATTATTTAATAAACACACAAATAATTTAAATTTAAATTTATTAATGAATTTGGACTAAAAATCAGTTGTATATATTATTATTAAATATTTTTTTGAAATAGATAATTTTTATAAATAATGAAGATATATAAAATTAATCAAAGTAGTCTATAATATAAAAATTAGATGATATATTATTAAAATTATTTAAATTTTAAATTATATAATTTGTTAAGATATTAAAATATTTATAATTTTTTTAAATATCATTAAATTTTAAGTTAAAAATTATTTTAATAATATTAAAATGGATATTAAAATTATATTATTTAAATAAATAAATAAATTGAATATTAAAAATTAAAATATTATTTATAATTAAAAATGAATTATTAATAATAATAAAATTAAAAAATAGTAGTAAAATTAATTTTGTGTCCACTCTTTCATCGGAATAAGAATTTTCATTTAACCCCCGTATATATTAGAATTTTTCATATAATAATATGGTTTCTATTGTCTTTATCTAGCAGCTGGTTGAGTAGGGCTTACGTAAAAAAAAATTCAAAAGCTGTCGGGTGGACCACGGCTGACATTTGACGCTTAGCTTCTAAGTTTGTCTATTTGGATATTGTAATATTAATTTTATGAGAATAACATATATTAAAAATTAATATTTTTTATCTTTCAAAATATAAAATTAATAATTAAAAATATATATTATATTCAGAGTTGGTGACTGCAAATTCTGGTCACTATGAATCGTTACGGTGTGAAAGGATTCAAAGTGGCAGCACTTCATTGGCCGAGAAATAAGACATAAACAAAGCCCCCAGACGCAAAGATACAAAACTGCCTTTTCCCCCATTCTCCCTATCCCATAATTGGTTCACAAAATGGGACCATTCTGCCAGCCACTTCCCAATTTTCTTGTTTGGATGAAGTCAGCTTATCTTCACGCTTGCTTTCTTTTTTTTTTTTTTTTTAATATTTTAGCTGTTTTGATAACAACAAACTTGCATTTATTTTATTTTGTCCCTATATTGCATGAAAAACGAGACATTTATTTTTGTTTATTTAAGCAATAAGAATATTTTTTTTGTCAGTTACCAGAGCTTGCCGCGTGTCCATTGTTACCTTTATTTTTTGTTTAAGATATTTGCTTTCATTTTTGGTTCTACACCACACGCTAATAATATTATATACTAAATAAATTATCAATAAATAAAAATATTCTTAAATATATCTTACAACAACAAGCAGCTTCAAACTTCAAAATGCCAAAACATGTGCGCCTGCTTTGTGTAACGTAAACTATGTCCATCGTCGGTGATAGATAGATAAAAATAGGTTAAATTGCACTGTAAGTCCCCATCATCTCAACTTCTTATGAAATGAATATTTGTAGATTTAAATTTTTAAATTGAGTTTTTATAATTTAAAATAATTTTTAATTGGATCTTTAATTGACTCTTAATAATGTGATAAATATGTTATTGATTGAGTTTATTAAAATTTAGAATTGTATTCTTATAATTTCTAATTAGATCCTTACTACTCATTTCATGAATTAATTATAATAGTTAAATATAATTTTTATTTTTTGTCATTAAAATTAAGATATACTTAATTTATATTAAATATTTAATACAATAAAAATAGAATTTTAAATACATTTTCATAAACTCTAAAATTTAATTAAAAAATTTTAACAACAATTAATAAAACTTAAGACTTAGATTGGATCATAAAGTAAACTAAATGATTATTTAGTAGTTCAAATAAATAATACTTCAAATATCTAAAACAACAATTAATAATAATTCATTTATTTCTAAAATAATTAATATTAAAATTAGAGTTTAATAATGACATATTAAAATATTTAAAATAAATAAATAGTTCATTTATTTTTTATGATAATTACTAAAATAATTTAATAAGTCAAAGCATTAAAACTTAAAAAGTTTAAATAAGAAAAAATACATTTCTTTTAATAATTATTATAAAAAAAATTATTTGTTTTTCATGTTTTAACTTATTAAATTATTTTAGTAATTACCACAATATTTAGTAATTATTATAAAAAATTCTAAATAGAATTTATTTACTTTTTATTATGGGTGAAATTCGGAGCCTTCTGAATAGGCTAGTAAAAGACCCAGACAGCTACAGAACTCTAGCTTGCTAAGGTGTTGAGGGTGTAAAGCCTCAGCTCACACGATCAGCAACCTTTTTCACGTTAAGTTCGTTTTAATGAGAACAAGCATGGTCTCAGAAGAAGGCAACAACGACCTCTGATTAGGGGTTCTGGTTCACTAAGAACGACTTTCACCTAGGATTTCCATGAGTAGGAGACAAGTGTACAACACACTCAGAAGACAAAGGTCCTGTCCGCAGAAGGCAATCTACAGAAATCGAATTGAAAGATATGCTTTGTCTTGTGCGTACACTACATGATATAACATATTTACAACTCGTAAAATTACTATCATAACCTCCTTTCCTCTATATATAGGAGGAAGAAGCACTCTGTAAGCATGAAGCACAATTTGCTATACTGAAACTTTGTAAAAATTCATTCAGAAGTAATAACATTACGACAGACGCAGGGTTCAGTTCTATCTAGATTTGGTTGAACCACGTTAAAAGCTCTATATCTCTTGCTCTTCTCCTTCTTTTCGCCTTCTTCACTTATCAATTACATCTATAATCAAATTACAGCTTGAGTCCTAAAAGAATCCTCCATTGACTAGAGTTTGGCCCAGAACCAAAGTCCACCATCAATATTTTGGCACCGTCTGGGGGGACTCATCTGTTTCTGGTCTGTTTTCTGCTCTAATGGTGAAAGGAAGAGCTACCAGAGCTTCAAATGCATTGCTTAACCCCCTAGAAGGTCATGTGTCCATGATGGCCTCTTCCACTGCTACCGTCATCAGCACTATTTCTAGCTTGCCCTTGAACGGCCCTCCTCATCCCTCTTGCCAGTGGCCCTGATGGAGCTCAGACTTGGCTTCAACACTAAGAAAAATTGGGAAATATGATGGAAGAACTGATTAAAGCAGTCGCAATGTTAGCACAAAATATGCAAAAGCAGGCGAAAATTGCTACACCAGAGAATGTTCAGCGGTAGCGAGTTAGGTGTTTGGGTAATGCCGATCAGGAGGATTCTTCAGCTCTTTGCTCTCAAGAGCAAACTCCTAATCGCAGCTCTCGCGACCATGAGAAACAAAGAGTCCAATAGCCTTTCGGCTAACAATTAGGGGCACAAGACCCGTTGATTGAGGAATTATTTCAAAAAATAGCTTAGTTAGAAGAACATATTCGAGCTCGTTATGAAGGGAGGTCGCCATTCTCTGAAGAGATTGAGGCTTGACCCCTCCCCCTCAAATTTAAAGCCCCCGTGATCCCATTGTATAATGGGGACACTGATCCTTATGACCATCTAGACGTATACAATGTCCAAATGGATTTGCAAACAATTGATCCTCTAGTTAAGTGTTAAGTTTTCCCTGCCATGTTAGGGGGTGTACCTCAAGCTTAGCTCAAAAGCCTTCTAGCTCACTTAATATGCAATTAGGAGGAATGCCAGCAGAAGTTTATCAGCCAATATTATGCCTCCTGTCATCTCACTATGATCTTTCAGTGTAAGCACGAATCGCTGAAAGATTATATCACCAGGTTCAAACTTGAAGTGAATTCCGTGGAGAACCTATCTGAAGAAATCATACTGGCAACAATCTCCGCGGGACTCCGCAAAGATGGAAAAATGTACAAAAATTTGTACAAGTCCCCAGTGAAGGATCTCATCGAATTTTATGAGCGAACTACTAAGCAAATCAAATGGGAGGAGACCTTCGACTCGGGAAAGTTCGAAGCGAAGGGTGACGAAGGAGGTTCCGCCCAAAGTTAGAAGAAAGACAATGTGGATCAAGGTGACTACTCTGACATGTGAACTGCTAAGAAGTCCCATAGGCCCAAGGGCGAGCGACCTTAGACCCTAACTGGCCATGAGTAATATAGTATCCTGTCAGACTCTCAGAACAGAATTTTCACTGCAAAAAGAGAAAAGGAAGACTTTAAGAGACTAGTTCCCATACGGATCCCTTATAGATAGAGAAACAAGCAAGAGTTCTGCACCTATCACAATGAGGTTGGGAACGATACCTCAAATTGTCGAGAATTTAGAGACGTCATTGAGGACTTGATCAAGAGAGACCACTTAAGAGAGTATGTGGTGCAGCCTCCAGGCAAGGGAGCTAAGTGTCCCTAGCGGGATCCTGGGTGAGAAGAGGCCCATACAATAAAAACCATTTTATAATGTATTTTCAAAGAGTTAATAAAAGAATTCTAACTTTTTGTTTGAATTCATGAGTAAGATTCTCAACTTAACATCTAGAAAAAAGTAAGTTATCCTTGATGCCAGCAAGTTTAGCCACTTTTGAGGATACATGAATATTTAAGTCATAGCTCTCATACGACTCTACACGAACTGCCAGCTTCCGAGCTGAGGCCCCTTGAAGCTGATTTCATAAATGAATTGACGAATCCCTAACTTTCGAGCTAAGGCCCGTTGGAGCTTATTCAGGAAATGAATTGACAGCTCATTCTAGCATAATTGCGATTATGTATTCACGGCTCTCATATGATTGTGTATTCACAGCTCTCATGCAATTATGTATTCGTAACTCTCATGCGATTGTGTATTGTGACTCTTATGCAACCTTCTGTTAGGCATAGTTCTTGTGTGATTTATCCATACATTAATTACAAGATGCTCTGTTTAAGCTTGTGGCTTGCAAAGGAGTTTGGCCGATTAGCCATATGAGCGTTTCATTTTGCTATTGCAATGAGTTCGTGTTCTTGTTTGAAATATGCAGAAGAATTAATGAAGCATAATCTTGAAGAAAGTCCATTCATTAAGAAGCCTTAACGAGGCGAATTTACATCAAAAGATTCAAAGTACATTAAAGTACAAGGCCTATGGCTAATGTTTCCGGAAAGAGAATACTGGTCTCTGGATGCCGAATCTCGACTAATAGGAGGACCGAAGGGCTTGCTGACTCCCCGATTTTCTTTTTCCAAGCAGCCTCCTTAGTTAAAAGATCCTTCTCAACCTTACCCCTAGGACTGGGAATGAGAAAAATGCTAGAGGATGCAGTTGGGAGGGATGTGTCTTACGGAGAAACTGTGAGAAAATAATCTGATATCAGCACAAGACTCTCCCACAGCCAGCACAAAGAGCTATCCATGGGAGTTACATGTAGTAGGCTATTCACACCTCCTGGTCTCTTACAATAGGCTATGTACGCATCAAGATGCTTCATCGAAAGCCAGACTACAAGAAGCATGGGGAGACCTGGTCGAGGCACCCATCGAGCTCTTTTGCGAAAGAAGAAAAGGGTTTTCAAGCTTTTAGATAAACTAACTTGATCTCTTGAAAAGCCCAGAGGATATTTGGCTGTTCTTAATCGGAAGGTTCAAGAAGAAGTGAAACTGCCACGCCAATAGTCAAGAACCATGCACAAGGAAAAGTATGGCCTAAAGATGATGGAATGAAAGATTTGGACTCGAAATGACAACTCGACATAAGCCTCAGGCAAGGACTTTAACTGCACAGTGAAGTCTCAACTCCCAGCCCGCGAAGTGAGCTGAGAGTTGGGGAGCTTAATGTTATGGGTGAAATCCAGAGCCCCCTTAATGGGCTAATAAAAGGCCCAGATAGCTATAAAGCTCTAGCTCGCTAAGGTGTTGAAGGCGCAAAGCCTCAGCTTAATCGAACAATAACCTTCTTCACGTGAACTTATTTTAGCGAGAATAAGCTCGGTCTCAGAATAAGACAACAACGACCTCCAACTAGGGGTTCTGGTTCACCAAGAACGACTTTCACCCAGGATTTCCATGAGTAGGAGACAAGCGTATGACACACTTAGAAGACAAAGGTCTCGTTCACAAAAGGCAATTTGCAGAAGTCGAATTGAAAGATATGCTTTGTCTTGTACGTACACTACATGATGTAACATATTTACAACTTCTAAAATTACTATTATAACCTCCTCTCCTCTATAAATAGGAGGAGGAAGCACTCTATAAGCATGAAGTACAATTTGCTATACTGAAGCTTTGTAAAAATTCATTCAGAAGTAATAATATTATTATGGACGTAGGGTTTGGTTCTATCCGGATTTGGCCGAACCACGTTAAAAGCTCTGTGTCTCTTGTTGCTCTTCTCCTTCTTTTCGCCTTCTTCACTTATCAATTGCATCTATAACCAGATTACAGCTTGAATCTTAAAAGAATCCCCCGTTGATTGGAGTTTGGCCTAGAACCAAAATTCACTATCAACACTTTTTAATAGTTGTTAAAATAGTTCAATAAATTAAAATATTAAAAATAAATAAATATTTTTTTCATGATAATTATTAAAATAGAAAAAATAAATGAACAAAAAAAAAAGATCATGTGGTTCTAAAAATTTTGAATGTAAGTAAAATTACAATACAAGTTTTAATTTATTACTGATTTATAATTTAATTAAATAAAACTACAACATTAGCTTTAATATATTATTACATAAAATACACTAATGCATTTAATTTATAAAAATTAAGTTTATAAATGAACGTAATTCACATAAGTTAAATACAATAACTAAATACAAGTTTTAGATTTCCTATAATTAAAATTGATATTTACTTAATATACATTAAGTATCTAGTGTAATAAAAATAATTTTTTATATATATGTTGAGTGAGTTTTGATTATAATGAGTTTTATTACTCAAATTATGCAAGTGCATGCAGTCAATTGTGTAATATAGAGTGAGTGAGTATTGTCTCTACATGGATTGAATTTCATGCAACTTTAATGTAAAACTTCAATGGAACCATTAATGATTTGTTGAACTATCTAAGATGACTAACAAGTTAAAATGACAAACTGAATTTCATTGATGAAATATGCAAGAAATGAGACACTAAATTCCCTAGAAGAGTGGATTAAAAAGTGAGT
>JANHAO010009191.1:0-18604 GCA_026873985.1 Saraca asoca
TTCGGTCGCAAATATAGTCTGCGACCGAAATTTATGTTTTAGAGACCGAAAATTTCGGTCGCTAAAACCATTTTTTTTTGTAGTGCATCTACAGTAACTTTTATTAATCTAAAATAAATTCTATAGAGTTTCAATATAGTGTTCTTAACCTAGCTTACGAGGATCCACCCCTTCCTATTTATAGAAGCTAGGAGGTTTCAAATGTAATTTTACATGTTATAAAGAAGTTACATCAAACAATAAATGTACAAGGCAATATAAACTCCTGCAAATTGACTTTTGTAGGTTGCTTTCTGTGGCTGGGGCCCTTGTTTGTGAATTGACGTACACTTGTCTAGTGCTCCATCTCGTTGAGCTTTCATCCAAGCAATGCGTTGCATCTTGCAAGTTGTTTCTGGCTCGAGATCGCTGTTGGCCTTCAACCAACGAGGTCAAACTCGTACTTAGTGAGGTGAGCTTGAGCGGGGCAGTTCATTTCTTGATGAATTGGATCTCTAGCCTTTGGTTTCATTGCTTCTCAACCTCGTGATTAGTGAGGTGGTGCCTAGCGAACTAGATTTCTTTTGCTTGGACTCAACTTCTATCGAGCCTCTGCCTGTCTACTTTACAAGACTGAATTTTACCTATAATGTAAGCCCCCCAACTCTTAGTTTGCTTCATGGACTAGGAGTTGTAATTTTGATGAGCGGTCAAAGTCTTTGTGCTCAAAAAGTCATGTTCTCTTTTCAATCTTTAATTCTGTCTACTTTAGGCCATACCTCCTACTGTGTGTAATTCATGGCCATTGGCATGGTAGCCTTGTTTTCTCTAGATTGTTCGATCTTGAAATAGCCAATTATCCTTTGGGTCCTTTATTGAACCTGGACTAGTTTATAAAGCCTGAGAAGCTTTTCTTGCTGCTTCATGGAATGGCCTGATGGATGCTTTAGTTAAGCCTCCCATGTTTCTGGTAGTTCAACTTCTGGTGAAGTGCTTTGAGGCATGCATGGCCTGTTGTAGTAGATTAGGAGCATGAATGGCCTACTACACATGACCTCCCTGCATAACTCTTCTTGTTGGCTACTAGGGAGTCTTGTGTAGATCTTGGATTACTTTCTTATAGTTCTATCATGAGATTTGACCTTGCCAGCTAGACTCCTGAGCACTTTTTGAATTGCTCTAGGCGTGAATCAAGAAAGGAACCTCTAGTTGAGGAGGGCTATAAAAAGAAGAAGATTGAGGAGCAGTCATGCTCATCGATCCTCTGACCATTTGGAGTTTATCTCCCAAGGGCTGGCTTTCTCCTTCCTTATGGAAGCTATAGCTATAGGCTTTATGCTTTAATTTTGTACTTTCAATCTTCTGAATGAGGCCTTTTAATGAATGAGTTTTCTTTATAACTCTTGAATGCTGTATCAAACCTTCTGCATGTCATAGATGATAGTGTAAGTCTTCATGCAAATCATAGCTAAATACCATATTGATGACCAATTGGTCATATTTTTTGGTTAGTAGTAAATTTGGGCATTTGAGTGCCTTAATGTCTGGATTGGCCGTACAAGAGCTGCGCGCGTTTGGTTGCATGAGAGTTATGAGCATTTAGTCACATGAGAACTGTGCCTTACTAATTATGCCATAGCAATCTTACTGCTCTATGGGGGGTATGAATTTGACATTGCCAGCAATCTCATTACTCGGTGGGACAATAATCTTTTGTTGCTCAGTCTCATAGCAATCTCGTTGCTCAATGAAGCAGAAATCTTGTTACTCAGGCAGGTAATCAAGTTTATTTTAGCGCCCTTACGCCTTAGCAAGCTTATAACTCTTTGTTGGATTTGAGTGTTTAATGGCGCCTTTGTGTGTGAGGTGTTGTCCATTTCAAAAGTATCAATGGGGTAGGCTTTATGCCATCTCACCCCCAGATGTTTCCATTTTGGATGTATTGACGGGGTAGGCTTTACACTGTCTCACCCCCAAATGTATCCGTTTTGGATGTATCAACAAGGTTGACTTTACGCCATCTCACCCCCGAATGTATCCATACAATTTTGTCCCAATGGGGTAAGGATCATTGCCCTCCTTCTCACCAAAAAGGGGCACTTCTGCGTCTCAGGTAATCTGCCAGGAATGATATCAAATCAATATAGAATAGCTCTCTTTTTGTACAGCATTCCACCAAATAATTCAAACAAAAATTCAGAAGCCTTTCATTAATTTCTGTATAGCATTACAAGATCAAAATATGGTTCTAATGGAAGGATCTTGCTCTCGATTAGTGATTCGCTAAGTCTATTGAGCTTGCTATCCGAAAGGTTGGACCATATAATCTCGCAAGCAATCTCTTTTGATGAGGTCTTCTATTGCATCTCTTAATGCCCAACATTCCAAGGTAATGTGTCCAACCTGGTTATGGTAAGCACAGAATCTATTTGAGTCCCTAAATTTGTGGAGCTCTCATGGGCTTGGGCTTCCCAAAGTCTTCCCTGCCCTTTTCTGTAGCAAAGATCCTATCTTGCATGTCAAATAGGATGCTATAGCTTTTGTGGTGACCTCAATGCTGGGGTCACGTACTCTTGGCCCTCTTTGCGGGCTGGTCACCAAAATCATTATTTTGATTCTCGTCACTCCTCTTTTTGCTCTAAGGAGCACTGGCCATCTCACCTTTATGCCTGAGTTCCTCTATGCCGAAAGTTTCCTTCCATCTAATTTGTTTAGTGGCTCGCTCATAAAATTCAGCGAGATCCCGTACTGGGGACTTGTACAAGCTTCTGTACAACTTTCCATCTTTGTGGAGTCCCATGGAGATCGTTGTCAAGATATTCTCCTCTGAAGAATTTTCTATAGAATTGGCCTCTTGCCTGAATGTGGCTATGTAATCTTTTAGCAATTCATTCCTTTGTTGAAAGATCATGGAGAGGTGGCATGGAGGCATGAGCTGCCTCTTCAACACCAAGTATTAATTAATGAATTTCCTTTGGCACTCTTCCCAACTATTGACACTGTAAGTTAGGAGGCTTCTAAACCATGCCTGAGGTATGCCTCCTAATGTGGCGGGGAAGACACGGCACTTAACCAGAGGGTTAGTTATTTGAAGGTCCATCTGAACATTGAACACGTCAAGATAGTCATAGGGATCACTGTTCCCATCATACAATAATACTGTGGGGACTTTAAGTTTCTGAGGGAGAGGCTACATTTTAATCTCTATAGAGAATGGCGAGCTCTCCTCATTGTGAGTTTACACATTTTGAGCTTGGAGGCGTTCCTCCAATCGTTTTGGCCTTTGTAGCACTTCTTTCATCAATGGGTCCTACATTTTGGATTGTAGGTCAGAGGATTGTTGATTCTTCTTCCCCATTTGGCTAGCCTTATTCGAGCTCTCGGCTCTTGTAAGCCCCCGGATCACTGACTATCGTGATCCTCACGAGTCTCCTTTTGAACTTCTTCACATAGCTACTGGAGCTATGCTATGATCTCCTCTTACCTTTGTGCACCCTAGGTCTATGCTTGTGCCAGCACTTTAACAGCTTCAGCCAACTCTCTTACCATGTTATCAAGCACTGGCTGGAGTGGTGAGGCATTTGTGCCTCCTCAGTTTCAGAGGTAGCAGTAGGTTGGTGATGAGTTTCGATTATGGGAGTGTCTGCCAGCTGAACAACTAGAGTGTTTGAACTCCTAGTGATTCTTCCTCTTACCATTGTGGCTATACAAAAAAGAAATCAGGAAATCTAAAAGTAGATGGGCCCTTCCTCTAATGCCAAAATATTAACGGTGAAATTTGATTCTGCCAAATTCCTATCAACTAAGATCAGTTCTTGAACCCCAAACTACTTTTCGATTAACGAAATGAGAGATAAGGAAGATAATGAAGATGGTGAAGAGCAAGAATAGCAATGGCATGCAATTTTTTTAATGTGGTTTGGCTAAAACCAGGCAATACTGGTCCCTACGTCCACGGTAACTTTTATTAATCTAAAATAAATTCTATAGAGTTTCAATATAGTGTCCTTAGCCTAACTTACGAGGATCCTCCCTTCCTATTTATAGAAGCTGGGAGGTTTCAAATGTAATTTTACATGTTGTAAACAAGTTACATCAGATATTAAATACACAAAACAATATAAACTCCTGCAAATCGGCTTCTGTAGGTTGTTTTTTATGGGTGGGGCCCTTGTCTATGAGTTGACATAGACTTGTCTAGTGCTCCATCTCATTGAGCCTTCATCCAGGCAATGCACTACATCTCATGAGCTGTTTCTGGCTCAAGGTCGCTGTTGGCCTTCAACGGACGAGGTCGAACTCCCACTTAGCGAGGTGAGCTCAAGCGGGGCAGTTCATTTCTTGATAAGCTAGACATCTAGCCTTTGATTTTGTTGCATCTCAACCTCATGATTAACAAGGTGGTGCCTAGTGAACTGGATTTCTTTTGCTTGGACTTAACTTCCATCAAGCCTCTACTTGTCTACTTTGCGAGATCGGATTCTACCCATAACATGCCTCGATGAACATTTTAAGCATAAGTGCTTGAGCTATTTTTACTCTAAGGCATCTTATGTCTTGATTATCATTTTGATGATCAATTGAGCTATTTATGCTCTGAAGCTTTTTGTGCCTTGATAATCATTTTGATTGTTAGTGCTTGAGCTATTTATGCTCTTAGGCATCCAATGCCTCGATGATCATTTTGATAATCAATGTTTAAACTATATATGCTTACAGGCATCTTATGCCTTGATTATCTTTTTAATCATTAGTTGAGCTATTTATGCTCTTAAGCATATTATGCCTTAATATTTTGATTTTTAATTGAGCTATTTATACTCTCAAGCATCTTGTTCCTTGATGATCATTTTGATCATCTGTGCTTAAGGCATTTATGTTCTCAAGCATCTTGTGTCTCGATAAGCATTTTGATCATTAGTGCTCTTAGGCATCTTATGCTTCGATGACCATTTTGATCATCAATCAAGCTATTTATGCTCTCAAGCATCTTGTGCTTTATAATCATTTTGATCATCAATGCTTTTATATGCTTGCATTTTGAACTTCAAGTCACTAGTAGTGATTGTGGAGACTTATATACTCAAATGTTCTTGAGAAAAAGTAAGTCCATTTTATTCATCCACTTTGTTGAAAAACCAAGATAACAATACAAGATTAATCATGCTTAGGAGAAAATCTCATACTTAGACTTCTCATAACCATAGCATGTTAATCATAACCCCATTCCTATAGTACCAATATTCTAATTACTTAGTCAACCAAACATGATAATCGCAAAGATGAGTATCATGAATTTGTCCTTAGAGTGGCAATATTTGGCAGCCCTTGCTTTGAATGAAGTTCATTAGATGTATACTTTTACATCATCTTTCAACAGCTTAAATGGTCCAGCGTTTAACTTGTCTAGCTGATATTTTTTGACTCTAATGATCTCACCATCTTTTGGCCCAAATATCCTTATATCATCCTGTTTTGACTCAGGTTTTGGATTTCTTTCCTTTCCCTTTACTTGTGGGTCTACCAACTGAAGGGAAAACATCTTACAATCATCATTAAGCTTTTTGTTATCTTTCTTAGGCTTTTTGATTAGTTTTTACTTATTTATAGGTTTTTATTCAAGTTTAAATTGTTTGTTGACCCAGATGTTTGTCCATATTCAACACTACACATATAACACTTTCAAGTTATCATCTAATCTACCTTGACCTACCCCACACCACTTTTAGTTAGGAACTTCATCAACAAACAAGCTGTCAACACTATAGACCATGATTTAGTGATGTCCATTCAAGTATAGTATTATAATTTAAATTAGATGCATCAACCATAATAAAATCCAAGTTAACATTGTAGATTCGAAGCCATGTTCTTAAAGTAACTTATGATTTTACCAATCCTAAGAACAATACCTGTTTTCCTAAAATATTGATTAGTTTCCTTAGTATGGAGTCAAATTTCCAATCAATATATGGAAAGCCTTTGTGCATGAGTGTATAAGATATTTGTTAGGCTACCCTGATTAATCAAGATTCTTTTTTATAGTATAATTATGAATAGTTAATGTTATTAATAGTTAATGTTATTACCATCAAATCATCATGATCTTATTCAAAACCTAGAGTATAGTCTACTTCAAATAATGAGATAATAAGTTCAAACTCCTACTTTGGTCATTTCTCTTCAACTAGCATCACTGACCACAAGTGTTTTTTTTAGCATTTTTAAAAGTTCCTCCCTCTGTAAATCCTCCAGCAATGGTTTCTACCATATTTATCACTTCTAGCTTTTCCTTAGGCTCTTTGCACTTTAATCCTACTTAAAGAGAAGGATTTGTGAAGCCATGCTCTACAATGAGGCTACAATAACTAGGGTTACAATAGGCCCATAAATCATTGACCTACCTAGGCCCGTAACTTAACTAATCTATTTACCAACATTTCCCATCAAGCTAGAGCATAGATATCAAACATAACTAACTAATTATAAATATGATCAACCCATTTTCTTGAAAGTGCTTTAGTAAATAAATCAGTAAGTTGTTCCCCAGTTCTAATATTTTTGAGATCAATAACCTCTTCCTAGATTTTTTGCCTAACAAAGTGATAATAAACTTCTATATACTTTGTTCGCTCATGAAAGACTAGATTGGTGATGATATGAGAGATAACTTGATTATCACACCATAACTATGTGGTTCTTGAAGACTCATCCTCAAGTTGATGAAGATGGTAAGAAATCTATACAAACTCGAATGTAGCATGAACTATAGCCTAATATTCATACTCTGTACTTAATCAAGACACAACTACTTGTTTCTTGCTTTTACAAGGTACAATATTTCTACCAACAAACACATAATACTCTAAAGTAGACCTACGATCATTAGACATCCTACCCAATTAGCATTAGAAAAATCGTCTATTCTACAATGGACATGATTTTTGTATTGCCTTCTTGAGATATTTTAGCAAGTGAATGATTGCATCCTAATAAGCAGTTCTTGGAAATTCATGAAATGACTTACTACACATACTAGAAAAGCAATGTTAGGTCTAGTGTTAGTAAGGTGGTTCAAGTTTCCCACTAACTATTTGTATTATTTTGGCTCTTCTAGTAATTCCCATTTTTCCAATCTAAGTTTAACATTTTGAATCATTGGGGTATCACATAGTTTAATGCCAAGTAAACCTATTTCACTCAAAAGATTAAAAACATATTTTGTTTTGACAAGAAAATTCCATTCTTATTTTGAGCAATCTCAATGCCTAAGAAGTACCAAAGTGCTCCTAAGTCCTTAGTCTAAAATTTTGTTTGAAGACAAGAGTTCCATTTTGAAATACCCAAGTTATCATACCCAGTAATTACAATATTGCCTACATAGACGACTAGAAGAATATGTTAGGAAAAAGTGATCTAGGCATCAAATATGCCGATCAAAAGCATCAAATACATGCAATGAAATTTTAAAATTTTTCTAAACCTGAATAATGTTGTTTACAAGTTAATTCATAAGTAAGGTATAATTCAAATAAACTATAAAGTAACCATTTTAATTATGCCTTCTAGAGAGTTATTTTCAAAATCCTTAGTCCCCATATATAAATTTGACCTCCAAGCAATTCTACAAACAAGATATTTGATTAAGTCCTCTAGATTGTGTTTAAGAAACTCCTTCATATTTGATCTCCAATGCCAATAGTGATCAACACAAACCAATTTGATTTATAGCCTCCACCAAGTTCACATAGCAAGTATAGTCGGAAAATCAACCACTTAACTTTAGAGATGTTAGCTCTCCAATGAATCATGAATTCCTTTTGGCAAGGATGGTGTTTGGATGCAAAGAGGGGATAAGAAGTGAGATAACACAAAGAGATTTAAGTGCATAAAATATGTGCTAGGGCTACGTAGTGTCATGTGTATTATGGTTAGCATCCAACTCATTTAAATAAAAGAGATTCAAGCACAAGAGTGGGGAACAAGCATGAGTGGTGCATAAGCTAGGACTTCCCCTTACTTGTGTTGTCAACTTATCAAGTGGATGGGCTACACTCTACTACCTTCTTGGCCCAAGGAGTCTATACTCCTTGTTTGGGTTATAATGAGTCCTAACTCATTAATCTCATACGTCTTCTTTTGTGTGCAATAAGCCCAAACACTTTTCTAAGAGTCCAAACTCATAAACTCTCTTTTATAATTATTCTCTAATTGTTTTAATTGATCAAAGAAACTTTCTAAGTGAGAAAGCATTCATCCACTTATAATCTCCTCCAGGGCTAATATGAATGTTCTACAACATTCAAATATCAACATTAAAAATTTGTTACTATTTAATAATTATAATCTCTATTAGAATTATTAAATCATTTATTATTTAAAACTTCTAATCACATTAGAACATTTAATTAATCATTTCAAATTTCCAAGATGTTTAGTAATTCAACTCTTGAATTCAAAACATTTTGCATTCTAACTTTTCCTTTGACTTTGAATCAAAAAGATTCTATTGTGTGTGACCTACTAGGTTTCCATGCATGTTAACAATAAATTTATTTACAAGCTTCTATAAGCACAATTGAATTAAAACTCTTTTTAATTCAAGCATAATTTTCCTAAATTGTTTAAACAAATTCATAGATCATGATTGACTTCTAGCAAAGTATCATGACCATCCAAATGACAGGAATAGATTTGTGAAAATTAAAACCTTTCGTAATAAGGGGTTAGTGTGTAATATGTCCATCTCTTGATTTTCAAATTGGACTTAGGAAATGTTTCAAGTATCAACCCTAATTTGAACATTCAATTATAAGTTTATGTTTTAATTATATGCTATCTCACAATTGTTCACACATAAAACTCCTTTTAAGTATTGATAATTAATTATACATAAAACTTTTTTTATGTATTATCAATACATAGACCTATGATTTTGATCATAGCATAAATGTCAAAACATCTAATGAATATCTTTCCTTGTTATTAAAAAGGATGAATTCTTCCTTAATCGATCACTACCTTTAGACATTACGTCAAAAAGGTGGAAAATACATTGCTTGTGGTAGTGGAGAATAGGCAACCCAAAATTTTTAAAAGATTGCAAAATGAAAAACTGTAGGACAATCCAATTCTAGGAAGGATACTAAGGACAACACAATGTTGCATTTGGCAATAATGGCATCAGCATATGAACCTTGGCAAGTTCCTAGGTCAATAATGCAAATGCTATGGTATAATGTCAACTTTAACCAATTAAGCTTAAATTCAATCTCTAGTCTTTCCTACAACATAATATTCATGGATATTTTGTTAGATATTATTGATGGTGGATTTCAGCTTAGCCAAAATCCAGCCAACTAGAAGAGTTCTTTTGGGACTGAAATTGCTTTTCTGGTTGTTGACAATGGAGAATGGAGGAATAGAGAGTAAGTGTAGCAAACACATAAAGGATTTTTAATGTGGTTCGGCCAAAATCGGGTTGCACCAATCCCTACGTCCATGGTAGTTTTTATTAATCTAGAAAAAAATTTACAAAGTTTCAATATTTGCTTCAGCCTCTTTTTACAGTGTTCTCCCTCCTCTTATTTATAGAGGCTGGGGAGGTTATAATTGTAATTATATAATTTGTATTTTTGTTACATCAAAATAAATGTATAAGACAGTCTAGACTACTACAAAATGACTTTTGCTAATTGCTGACTAATTTCTACAAATTGCTTTTTGCGGGTGGGCCCGTGATGCTGTTTTTTGTAAGCTGGCCCCACAAACCAAGTCTGAAAGGGTCGCTGCTTTATAGTTTCCCTCAACAAGCCCTTAGCCAGGAGAGGTGTTGTATCTGCGAACTAGGACTTTATATAGGTCGTTGTTGACCTTCGATTAGTGAGGATGAGCTTTGCAAGCTCGCTTTTGGCAATGTGAGCTCGCATATAGCAAGTTGTTAGCTATGCGAGCTGGGGCTTCCGCCTTATTTTGTTGCTCATGTAGCTGACAATCTAGCAAGCTTAGTTCTTTTCTCACTTGGTCTGATCTACCACTGAGCCTTTGCCAACCCATTTTGCAGAACTAGAAAATGCCTATAATATAAGCCCCCCCACTCTCAACCCACTTCACGGGCTGGGAGTTAAGCAATTTTGTTGGCAAAGGGCTTCCTTTATGGATTACTGCATAGTCAAAGTTTTTAGTCAGCCTATCATTTCATTTATTCCAAGCCATACCTTTGGCTGTACGTGCTTGATAGCCATTAGCAAGTCTACTTCATTTTCTATAGAGGCATTTAATGAAAGTGGTTGAGACGTTCTCTTGGACTCTTTGATGAGACCAGGTCAATCTATTTAAAGCATGGGAAGTTTCATCTATTGAGTGAACTAATGGGTGACTCAAATAAACCCCCCATACTTCTGATGATGACCCTTTCTGGTGAGACATGTATGATTTGCTGCATAGGAAGCCTTTATGGGTAATCTTTTTTTGAGGATTTAAGAGGATCTTGAATTATTTCCTCACGGTGATACCGTGGGGTTTTACCTTTTTGGCCACATCTATTAGCTCTTTTGGAATTCCTAGTGCTGGGTGGAGAGCTGGAAAGGAGCTCTAAACTAAGGAGGGCAGCTAGAAGAAGATTGAGGGGCAAGCACGCCCGTTGACCCTCCTGTTGGTGTTGGCTGGAGTTCATCTCCTAAGAGCCACTCTTCTTTCCAGAATGTAATAGTTATAGGCTTCTTTTGTTTTGTATTTGTATTTTGACCCTTTCTAATGTAAATTTACCTCAATAAGGCTTTCAATGAATGAAATTTTCTATTTATGTTCCTTGTGTGTTGTGTTATGTTTGAATATTTTGGACATCACAAATGATAATATGAATTTCTACAAATCACAGTAAAATGAGATACTTGAATAACCAATTAGCCATGCTTTTCAGTAAATAATGAGCTTGGGTGTTGAGGTGCCTTAATTGTTAATGAGTAGTACATAGGTCGTATGAGAGCTACGCCTAGTAAAAGGTTGCATGCGAGCTGCAAATTATAAGGTCACAAACATATGGCACCTGAGCAAGTTAGTCAAGTGAGTAAGGTGGCATGCATACGGTGCTTGAGGGAGTTAGTCGTATGCACGAGCTAGGGATCGCATGCATGGACTTGGATAGCAGGATGCATGTATGTGGTGTCAAAGAGTAGGTCACATGCATGAGGGTGAGGTCACATGCATGGACTTGGATAGCAAGCTGCATGCATATGGTGTGAAAGAGTAGGTCACATGCATGAGCACGAGATCGTATACATGCAGTGCTAAAGAATAGGTTGCATGCATAGACTTGGATAGTAGGTTGCTTGCATGTGGTGTCGAAGAGTAGGTCACATGCATGAGCGCGAGGTCACATACATGCGGTGCCAAAGAGTAATATGCATGGACTTGGATAATTGTAGAAATGATAGAGGCAAGAACTTGTTGTGGAACTGATATTTTGCTAACAATTCATTCAAGGATTACCAAACAAAAGTTTGAGTGGGTATCTACCCCATTACATGATCAGTGTATAATTCTCACTCTGGGGGCTTACTCTTACCCAGGATCTTGTTGAGGCTGCGGAAGCTGGTGCCCCATAGGTCGCACCACATAATCTTTCAAACAACCCCTTCTGATGAGGTCCTCCATTACATCTCTAAGTGCATGATAGTTCAAAGCGTTGTGGCCAATTTCATTGTGATAAGCAAAAAATTTGCTTCCATCTTAACGTTTGGAGGGAGTTCTTATGGGATAAGGTCTCCCAAAGTCTTCCCTATCTTTCTTTGTTTCATATATTTTATCCAGAGTGTCTAATAGGACACTATAGTGCTCATGGCAACCTAGGTGCTGAGGTTGTTCAATTTTGGCCTTCTTTGCTAGATGGCTATCAGAAATGGCCTCGACATTTCCATGATTGCTCTTCTTCTTACTCTGCTTGACATTTCTATTACATATAATTTCCACCTGATTTGCTTGGTATCTCAATCTTAAAATTCACCCAGATCTGCCACCAGGGATTTGTATATACTTTTATATAGCTTACCATCCTTACAAAGCTCCACCAAGATCGCCATCAGGATGCTCTCATCGAATGGGCTTTCCACATTGTCGATCTCGTACCTAAATTGGGTGATGTAATCTTTCAAAACTCATGCTTGTGCTGAAAGATAGTAACGAGATGACAAGGGGATGCGAGCTGCCTCTTCAATACCCTATATTGGTTGAGAAATTTTTCCTAACATTCTTCCCAACTACTAATGCTGCGAGCTAGAAAGCTCCTGAACAACATTCGAGGTGTATCTCCTAGTGTAGCTAGGAAGATATAACATTTAATCAGGGGGTTACTTGTTTGGAGATCCATTTGGACATTGAACATATCCAGATGATTGTGAGGGTTGCTATCCTCATTGTACAGTGGGATTTTAAGCTTATAAGGGAGGGAACCTGTCTCAATTTTCTTAGAGAAGGGAGTTTGTTCCTCTGAGCAACTTCGATCATCTCGAGCTCAAGGGTGTGCCTCTAACTACTTCACTCTCTAAAGTAACTCTTCTACCAATGAAGTCAATACCCCAGATCACTGGTTAGAGGCTTGATGGCTCTTCCTGTCCTCCTAATCTCATGAGTGGCAATCTGAAGTGCATTCTTGATTAGCTCTGTTCAAACTTACAGCTTGCTGCTACTGTTGAACGTTCTCGAGTGTAGCAACTTCGGCCTGCCTTTACAAACCCTAAGCTTGCACTTGTGCCAGTGTTTGCAATGTCTCAACCATTTTTCTCACTGAACCTTCTAGTGCTTCCTGACACTAGTGCCATATTTGCATTTTGCAGACCTCAAAGGCAGTAACGACAGGTTAGTGGTGAGCTAAGGGGAGCAAACTGTTGGTGACTCAAGTAGTGGAAGAACTTGTTGTATGACCTTCAAGCTGATTATTGACAACATCTGACTTCCTAATGGCTTTTCCCTTAGCCATTACAACTAGACAAAGAATGAACTGGAATACAGAAGATCAACCAGAATACAGATGAGTCCCCATAGACAGTACCAAAATGTTGATAGTGGATTTCGGTTCAGCCAAAATCCAGCCAACCAAAAGAGTTCTTTTGGGACTCAAACTACTTTTTGATTGTTGAAAATGGACAATGGAGGAATTGAGAGTAAGTGCAGCAAACATGCAAAGGATTTTTAACGTCGTTCAGCCAAAATCGAACAACACTAGTCCCTATGTCCACAGTAGTTTTTATTGATTTGGAGAAAATTTTATAGAGTTTCAGTATTGCTTCAACCTCCTTTTACAGTGATCTCCCTCCTCTTATTTATAGAAGTTGGGGAGGTTATAATTGTAATTGCATAATTTGTATTTCTGTTATATCAAAATAAATGTACAAGACAGTCTAAACTACTATAAAATGGCTTCTACTGACTGCTAACTAATTTCTACAAACTGCTTTCTGTGGGTGGGCTTGTGATGCTGCTTCTTATAGGTTGGCCCTACAAACCAAGTTTGAGAGGGTTGTTGCTTCATGGTTTCCCTTAATAAGCCCTTAGCCAGGCAAGGTGTTGTGTCCACGAATTGGGACTTTATCTGGGTCACTGCTACCTTTGGTCAGCAAAGACAAGCTTCACAAGCTCGCCTTTGGCAATGTGAGCTACATTCAGTAAGTTGTTGGCTATGCAAGCTGGGACTTGTTCCTTAATGAGCTGGGGTTTCCACCTTGTTTTGTTGCTCATGTAGCTAACGATCTAGCAAGCTTAGCTCTTTTATCACTTGGTCTGATCTATTGCTAGGCCTTTGTTAGCCCATTTTGCAGAATTGAAAAATACCTATAACAGATATAAAGTCAATTGGATGGTTTTTATATAAAAAAAATAGCACATAGAGCGTGGGAATGTTCCATAAATGTAGGTGTCTCGAGGTATGGTGCAGATTGTCAAGCCCCCCAACCTCAAAATCAAAAAATGTTTAAATGCAATAAATGCAATTAAGTAAGAAATCACATATCAACAAGCACATAATGATAAGAAATAACAAGAACGTGTTTTAATTATGATGTGAAAAAACAGAAATTGTTAAAACTCATGAAAAAAAAAGTTTAAAAAGATTATCAAAATTTTCGCAAGTAATCAAATCTTAGACTATGTGGTCAAACAGCAAACACTCCTTTTTTAATGGCTGTTGACGGTGGATTTTAGTTACACCTAAATCTGGCCAACGGAAGGGGTTCTTTCAGAACCCAAGCTATTTCTCAGTTGTTGGGGCGATGAATGACAAGAGACAGTGGGAGGAAGAAGGAGAAAGGTTAAAACGTGAAGGTTTAACATGGTTTGACTAAATCCAGACGGCACCAGACCCTGTGTTTATGGAAATGTTTTATTAATCTGAAGAGTTTTTTACAAAGCTTTTACTATGATTTTCAGCAAAGTTTTCTACTAATACTCTCTTGTCTCTCTTCCTTCCTCTCCTCCTTTTTACAATGGTTCTAGCCCCCATTTATAGAAGCCTGGAGGGGTACAAATGGAACTAAATAAATTGTATATCTATTACATCAAACATTAAATGTATAAGACTACCTACAGTACTCTAAACTGGCTTCTGTAGGTTACTTTTTGTGTGTGGCGGCTGATGGTTGTATTTTACAAAATGGCAATGCAAGTTGCCTATTGGCCTTATGCTCGACCTCAGCGGGCTTCTAACTGGGTAAGACTTCATCCTAGTGAGCTGGAGCTGGTGCACTGAGACTGCTGCTAGTTCGTGACCTCGAGCTCATTCAGTGAGCTAGCTCGGATCTTTAGCAAGCTAGAGTTTCTTGCACAGTGACCTCATGGTTTGGCGAGCTCGTCCCTTTGCCAGACTTGGGCTTTTGCTAGCCCACTTCATAGTGTCAAATTTCCCCTACAACCTTAGCTCCCCAACTCTCAGTTCACTTTGTGAACTAGGAGTTGCAATTCTTTCTAGAAGAGTCTTCTTTGGTAGTCAAAGTCTTTGACATTTAGTCTTCCATGTTGTCAATTCAAACTTCACTTCACCTGAACCAAGCCATACTTCTTTCTGAGCATGATTCTTAGCCATTGGCGTGGCAATCCCATTCTTTTCAGACTGTCCAATTCAGGGGTAACTAATTACCCTTTGGGTCTTTCAATGAACCCGACTGGTCTATATAAAGCTGATGAGGCCCTTCAGGTTTCTTAGTGGAGTGCTCTAATGGGCGTCAAAGTTAAGCCCCTCATATCTCTAATATCATGGCTTCTAGAAAAGCTTTTTGAGGCATGTATGGCCTACTATAGAAGATCAAGAAGCGTGAATAGCCTACTGCGTGTGACTCTTATGGATAGTTCTTTATGCTAGCTGTGGGGGAGTCTTATGCATATCTTGAATTATTTCCTAACGATTTTATTGTGGGCTTCAGTCTTGCCAGCCAAACTCCTGGCACTTTTTGAATTGCTCTGGGTTTGAAGGAGTCGTTGGCTGAGGAGGGATATAAGCATGAGTAGTCAGGCCCGCTAGTCCTCTTGCTAGTGGGAGTTTGTCTCCCGGTAACTGGTTTTCTGCTTTCTTGTGAAAACAATAGCTCCAGGCTTTTTTTCTTTTAGATCTTGTACTTTGGATCTTCTGATGTTAACTTGTCTCGTTGGATGAGATTTTAATGAAATGAACTTCCTTTGTAACTTTTGAATTGTTGTATTAGACGTTCTGCTTGCATGAGTTGCGATATGATAACTGAATGAAATATTTTGATGACCGATTGGTCATATTCTTCAAGGAATCTGGGCATTTTGTGCCTTGAGCTAGTAATGAGATTTATCCAGAATGATCGCATGTGAGCTACAAATTAATAAGTCGCACAAGATCGACAAACATTAAGTCGCATGAGAGCTACAAACATTAAGTTGCTTGAAAGCTGCAAACATTAGGTTGCATAAGAGCTGCGAACATTAGGTTGCATCATAGCAATCTTGTTGCTTTAGACAAATAATTAGGCTAATTTTTTCACCTTCGTGCCTTAGCAAGCACATAGCTATGCCTGTATTAAGTATTGTGAGCACCTCCGCACCTCAGTGAGCATGCAACTATACTAGTCATTGAGTATTGTGAGTGCTTTCACACCTTAGCGAGCACACAGCTACGTTGGTCATTAAGTATTATGAGTGACTCCGCACCTGAGCGAGCATACAACTACACTGGCAAACTAATTTATACATTATAATTGGTGAAACAAGGTTCTACTTAATAAGAACAACAAATAAGTAAATAAGGAAACTAAAACACATTGTCAATATATAATCTGAACTGAAGCTCCTTACTATTGGTTGCAATCTCGCTGGGGATGTTGAGATCACTACTCCATAGGTTGCACCACATACCCTTGCAGGAAGCCTCTTTTAATAAGGTCTTCTATCACATCCTTCAATGCCCAACATTTCAAGGTGTTGTACCCAACCTCATTGTGGTAGGCACAGAATTTATCTATATTTCTAAGCTGATCGAGAGTCCATCAAAACTTGGGCCTTCTGAAATCTTCTCTATCTCGCTTAACTAGGAATATCCTCTCTTGAGTGTAAGATAGAATGTTATAGCTTTTGTGGCGACCTTAGTATTGAGGCCTCTCATCCCTGCTCCTCTTGATGATCTGAAGATCGGAACCATCCTTTCCTTCTTTGCGGTTGTTCCTCCTTTTATTCTGATCCAAAATGCTTATATCAGACTTCTTTGAACCAAAAGTTTCATCACATCTGATTTGCCTCGTAGCTCGCTCGTAGAAATCCCGAAGATCTTTCATCGGTGACTTTTATATGCTTTTGTACAGCTTCTCGTCTTTGCAGAGTCCCGCAGAGATCATTGCCAAAATGGTTTCTTCTAAAGGATGCTTTACATTATTGACCTTATGTTTGAACTGAGAGATGTAGTCCTTCAACAATTTTTCTTGTTGTTGGAAGATCGTAGCGAGATAGCATGGTGGAGCGAGCTGTCTTTTCAATGCTCAATATTGGTCGATGAATTTCTTCTAACACTCTTCTTAACTACCTATGCTGTAAGCTAGAAGACTTTTGAACCATGTCAAAGGCAAGCCCCCCAGTGTTGCTGGGAAGACACGGCATTTCACGAGGGGGTCAATCGTCATGAGATCCATCTAGATATTGAATGCATCTAGATGATCCATGGGTCTCTAACCCCATCATAGGGTGGAATCGAGGGGACTTTGAACTTTGAGGGAAGGGGTTGTGCTTCAATTTCTTTGGTAAATGGCGACCTTGCTTCATAGAAAACTTGGTTATCCGAAGCTTGAAGATGCTCTTTGATTTGATTCACCCTCTGAAATAACTCTTCTACAAGTAGGTCTCATACCAAAAACCCTTAATTCTCCTAGTTGTGACTGCAGCAACCTAGAATATGCTCTTCACCAGCTTTACTCAAACATCTGGCTTGGTGTTGCTAGTGATCATTTCTAGGTGTGATGACTTTGGCCTATCTTTGCAAGCCTTGAGCCTGGCTTTGTGCTAACACATTGACCACTCTGGTCATCTCTCCTATCACATTTTCTAGCTTCTCTTGGTGTTGAAGCTAGACTTGGATTCCTTTGCTCCCATTTGCAACAGCAGCAAGTTGAAAGGAGTTGGCTGGGGGCGAAAAGGTAGTGGCACCTATAGCAGGAGCTATTGAAGAATCCGTTGAAGACACGTGACCTTCCAGCGGGTTAACTTAAGCATTTGAAGTTCTTGTAGTTCTCCCTCTAGCCATCATAACTGCACAAAAATTTAAACAGAAAACAAAAGATCAACCAGTACATAGATGGGTCCCTCTGGGCATGCTAAAATATTGACGGTGGATTTCAATTACACCTAAATTCGGCCAACGGAAGGGGTTCTTTTGGGACCCAAGCTGTTTTCGATTGTTGCGGCGGTGAGTGACGAAAGACGGAATGAGGAAGAAGGAGAAAGGTTGAAATGCGAAGGTTTAACGTGGTTCAACTAAATCCGAACAACACTGGACCTTACGTCTACGAAGATGTTTTATTAATCTGAAGAGTTTTTTATAGAGCTTTTACTATGATTTCCAGTAGAGTTTTCTGCTAATACTCTCTTGTCTCTCTTCCTTCCTCTCCTCTTTTTTACAATAGTTCTAGCCCCCCATTTATAGAACTATAGAGGGGTATAAATGGAACTAAATAAACTATACATCTGTTACATCAAACATTTAATATACAAAACTGTCTAGAGTACTGTAAACTAGCTTCTGCAAGTTACTTTCTACGTGTGGGGCCCGATGGTTGTATTTTGCAAAATGATAGTGCAAGTTGCCTGTTGGCCTTATGCTTGACCTCAACGGACTTCCAGCTAGGTAAGACTTCGTCCTAGCGAACTGGAGCTCATGCGCTGAGACTGTTGCTAGTTCGCGACCTCGAGCTCATTCAGTAAGCTAGCTCGAATCTTTAGTAAGCTAGAGTTTCTTGCACAATGACCTCGTGGTTTAGTGAGCTCATCCCTGTGCCAGACTTGGGCTTCTGTCGACTCACTTCATAGTGCCAAATTTCCCCTACAATAATGGCTGAGCATGGTGATTAGAGCTCCCTGCAAGGAGATTTATGTAGTAGAGATTGTCAATATCCCTCCAAAACTTAAGTCA
>JANHAO010009192.1:0-18614 GCA_026873985.1 Saraca asoca
AAATAGAGAGGAAATAGGAGATAAATGGCCAACAATTAAATGTAAGAATGAAGGAATAAAACCTCTTCATTAATCTTCAAAGTTAGAGTCCCTTTGGACTTGGTTACAGCTAGCCTTCCATGGAGGCTAAAAAACACAAGAAAAAAAAAGAAGAAAGGAGGGAGAGCAAAGCTATTCTCTATCTTTCATGAAAATAACCTAAAAACACCAGAAAAACTTACATAAAAATGCAGCAAAAATCTCTTTACAAATGAGCTACCCGGGTACAAAAAGGAAGGCTGCAATGCTGAGTTGGAAAGTAGGTTTAGTGGCAGTCTGAATGAAAACACTGCTATTGCGTGCTTAGCTCCATTTTGTAAGCTGCATTCCTACCCTTTTTCTTCTTATTTTGTGTCTCTAGCTAGCTACTTAATTGCTGGAGCAAAGGGTGCTACAATGGGCCTTAGATCTAAGTCAATTTCGGGCATAAAAAATCAGTTCTGCATCAGCCCAGTTTCAGCAGATCTACCTCTCTATTGTAGCCAATATTTGATGCCCGTATTGACATTTTCAGCTTAGGAAGTCTTCATAAAATTTGTGGAATTATGTCTTATCTTCCATTTGGCCTTAGTTGGAGCTCATTTGGATCTCTATAATTCAAGATATGGTCTACTAAATGCATGAAGGTCAGGATGCCCGAGAGATAGTATTCTAGCAGTAAATTCCTCTCTAAATTCAGGTAACCAAATGATAGATTCAGCTCTTGTAGTCTTCATGAGAGTTGTATAGCTATCTCTCAAATTTCCTACAAGATAAGAATCACATCAATTGGACAAGTATAGCTCAAGTTATGCAAGAATTACAGAAACTGCTCCAAAATGGTCGAAAATGCAGAAATTTCCATAATGTTGCCAATTGACTCCATACTATAAAAACATGTTAGGATAGCCGGAACTAAGCAATTTAAAACCTTAAAATGCTAAGTATGAGGATAAATAGATGTGTCAAATCTTGTGTTATCAGCTAAGCATCATGGGTGGGCTGCAATCTCGAGACTCGCTCTTTCTCTCACTTCCTCTACAAGGTCCAGGTTTGTAGTGAGCAGCTGCTGATTATCCTCTGGGTTGAAAGCAATTCATCATTACGTCTCGACCTCAAGTTCTACTGGGATCATTGCCTTGCATCTGTATACTATCAAAAAGGGGGTTTCCCTTGTTGAGTTGCAAGGTATGGTCCTATAGGCCTATAGTACTGCTTGTAATTTATCCATCCAAGCTCCCTTCTTAGATTCTAACTTGGTTTTCAAGATCTTCTTAATGATTTTGTTGACTACTTCTACTTGCCTATTGGCTTGCAGATGGTCTACGACTGTAAAGCTTTTAGTAATTTTGAGGACGTCGTAGAACTTGATGAACTGCTCACTAGTAAACTAAGTCCAGTTATTGGTCATGATTTGTTAAGGGATTCTGAACCTACAGATAATGTTGTTCCATACGAACTTTTCAACCTTGGAAGATGACATTTCAGCAAGTTCCTTCACTTCTGCCCACTTGGTGAAGTAGCCTACAACTACTATTGCATACTTGCAATTTCCCCAAGCTTTAGGAAGCGGTTTGATCAGGTCCATCCCCTAAATCACGAATGACCACGGACTGATCATTTGCTTCAGGTAGGCTGGTGGAGCTCGTGACACCTTTGTGAACCTCTAGCACTTATCACACCTCTTAAAGAGGTCTATAGCATCTTGTTTCATGGTTAGCCAATATAATCTTTGTCAAAAAGCCTTTTGTGCCAAGGATATCCCCCCAGCATGGTTTCCACAATGACCTGCATGAATCTATTCCAAGACAGTGTTGCAACCTTCACCATCTATACATCTCTTGTAAAGTATGTCATCGCAGATGCAATATCTGGCTACTCGAGTTTTCAAACGTCACGCCTTGAGTTTATCTTCCAGTAACTTCTCGTTCTATAGGTAGTCCATGATTAGATTCATCCAAGAGTTCGGTAATGTGGCAATTGCCATCATAACATCTTGATGCTCAATACTAAGGGATGAAAGGAGCTCTACTGGGATCATTCCTATAAAATTAGAATCGTCAGTGGTGGATAGATGAGCCAAGGCATCAGCATGCACATTTTGGGCTCACAGAATCTAACTAATCTGGAATTGTTGGAAGAAGCCTAACAACTCTTGGACTTTTTAGAGATAGCTCATCATCTTATGCCCTCGAGCTTGGTATTCACCCTTCATTTGGAAAACGATGAGTTATAAGTCATTGAAAATCTTGAATCTCTAGATGTACACCTCCTTGGCCAATTACAAACCTGCCAAGAAGGCCTTGTACTTAGCTTCATTGTTAGTGGCTTGAAAGCTAAACCTTAGAGAACAGAAGACCTTGTGTCATTCTGGACTAATGAGAAGCATCCCTGCACCAGCTTTTTGGTCACTGGACAACCCATCAATAAATAACTCCCACCAGGGGGTAAGAGGAATCTCCACTTCCTCTTATATGGGCCCCGTGAATTCGACAATAAAATCGGCCAATGCTTGTCCCTTGATGGCTGCTCTGGGCTTATATTCGATGTCGAAGTAAATGAGCTCTATTGCATATTTGAGCAGCTGTCTTGAGGTGTCTATCTTTTGTAGGACTTGTCTCAATGGGAACTGCATAAGGACCCTAATGTTGTGGGCTTGGAAATAGGGTCGCAGCTTTCTTAAGACGATCACTAGGCAATAGTGAGCTTTTCCATAGGTGAGTATCTTGTTTCGGTATCCAACAGTCTTTTACTTACATAATAGATGGGAAGTTGAGTTCTTCCCTTTTCTCACATTAAGGCCACACTCAAGGCATGCTGGGATACCCCTAAGTATACAGTCAGTCTCTCACTCTCTTTTGGTTTGAAAAAGAAGAATGCCTATCCAAGGTATGATTTGAGTTTATGAAAAGTGACATTGCACTCTGGAGTCCACTTGAACCTCTTTGCCTTTTTAAGGATGTCAAAGAAGGGAACACATTTGTCTGTTGCTTTCAAAATGAATTTGCTAAGCACAGTAACTTGACCATTCAAGCATTGGACATCTTTTAGACTAGTGGGAGAACGCATATCAAGGAGTGCTCTGATTTTCTTTAGGTTTACTTTGATCCCTCTATTGTTGACTATGAAACCAAGGAATTTACCTGAGGCCACCCTAAATGCACATTTGTGTGGGTTCAGCTTCATTTGGTACCTTCTCAAGGTTTGGAACATCTCATTTAGGTCACAAACGTGATCGACGAGCTGTTTAGATTTTACCAACATGTCATCAACATTAACCTCCATAGTCTTGCTGATCTGCTCTTGAAACATCATGTTTGCTAATCACTGGTAGGTTGCCCCCATATTCTTAAGCCTAAATGGCATTACTTTATAGTAGTACAAATCGCGATCAGTAATAAATGAGGTATACTCTTTGTCATGTGCGACCATTGAAATTTGATTGTACCCTGAATAGGCATCCATGAAGTTAAGGAGTTCATGCCCCACTGTCACGTCCACAAGCTAGTCTATCCTCAGCAAAGGGAAACTATCTTTGGGGCATGCTTTATTAAGGTCAGTAAAATCAATACACGTTCTCCATTTCCCATTCTTTTTCTTTACAAGGATAGGATTGGCCATTTAAGTGGGGTAATGCACTTCTCGGATGAACTAATTCACTGAGAGCCTATCCACCTCTTCTTTGAGTGCCATGTAGTGCTCGACGGTCATTAGTCTTCTCTTTTGGCAAACTAGCTTGATCTGGGGATTGATATTCAATTTATGTGACATCACATTTGAATCGATGCTCACCATATCTTCATGGTTCTAGGCAAAAATGTCCATATTTACTTTGAGAAAATCTGTCAATTGTACTTTCACATCAAGCAGCAGGCATTTCCCTAACTTGAGGCATCTTTCTTCATCCTCCTTGCTTACTTGCATATCCTCATACAGTTTTTTGTCTTTTCAGAGTCTGACTGAGATTGTCGTGAGGACACTCTCATCCGATGAGTTTTCCACATTGCTAACTTCTTATCAGAACCTGGTGATATAGACCTTGAGTGACTCATCTTTCCATTCAAAGACTGTGGCTAAATGGTAGGAGGGGGTAAGTTGTTTCTTCAATGCCCTATATTGGTTGAGGAACTTCGTTTGACATTCCGCCCAACTCTTTATGCTATGAGCTGGGAGACTTCTAAATCATGTTCGTGGTACCTCTTCAAGCATGGCCAGGAAGACTCAGCACTTCACTAGTGGATTGGAAGTCTGCAAGTTCATCTGGATATTAAACGCATCCAAATGGCTGTAGGGATTGCTATCCCCATTATAGAGGGGGATGTTTGGGATTTTATATCTATAGGGAAGGGGTTCCATCTTAATTTGGCTGGAGAGTATAGTTCTCTCCTCATGGGATTCTTGGTTCCCTTAGGACACAAAGTTCTTTTCTAATTACTCCATCCTTTAGAGTAGTTCTATGATCATTGGGTCTCAGGACTTAGACCAGTTACTAGAAGTCTTTCGACTCCTTTCGTCTCACCTACTACAATAATGTCAGTCAGAGGATTTATGCATTTTATCGTGCTTGTAGCTAGACGAGTCGCAGTCCGCCTCTTACTCGTTGTCAGTCTTGTGTGAGCTTTCACCTCATTGGTCATCTCCTTTGTCCTCCCAAACTTGGTGGACTTTGGACTTTAACTATGAGTTGGATGAATAAAGTGAGCTAGCTTGATGATGCTCGATCTTGGTTTGCTCTTCATACTGAGGCCCTAGCTGGTGACATCCACCCTTGGGTATAACTACTTCACCTTGCCTTGGTGCACCTTGGGCGTGCGCCTGAGCCAATACTCTGACTATATCAGCTAGCTCTTTCATGGTATTCTCTAGTGCTTCCTAATGCTAGTCAAGTACTTCTTGGCACTATTGCCAAGTTTGAGCCTCATCGATTTCGAAAGCCATGAACTGCTATAGAGTGAGGGAAGTGGTGCCAGTGTTAGGACCTACTGTAAGGGTAGCTGTGTTCCACTATTGTGTTTGACCTTCAGGTTGGCCAGTGGGAACTTCTACACTCCTAGTTGTTTTTCCTCTTGCCATTGCATTTAAAGCAGCTTGGAATAATCTATCAGGAATGCAAGAACAATAAGTGTGCAGCAGGGGTCCTCCTTCTAATGCCAAAATATTGATACCAAAACCTAGTCAACTGGTTTGAGTTCAATGTTACCCCTAACTGCAAGTAGAATATGGAAAAAAAATAGAAAAGAAAGATAGTAGAAGAGAAGAGAGATTGCAAACACCAGGAGTTTATTGTGGTTCGGCTAAAGCCAAGTTAGTCCTTATATCCATGCTAGTCTTTATTTGCTCACAAAAGGATTGTTTTATAGAGTTTAAATACAACTACAGTGTTTTCTCATGGTGTACAGTGCTCTTTTTGTATTTTGACAAAGTTTTTGCATGTAAGATCTTCTTCCCTTTTTATGGTGACCACCCCTTCCTATTTATAGAAAGGGGAAGGATTACACAACCAAAACTCCGTAATTTCCCCCTCTTCCCTCTAATTTTTTTTATATCTCTTCCTATTTTTTGTGGTTGATTTTCTCTCTACTCTTTCTAATCTCTTATTCATATATATATATATATATATCAACTCCTTGATAATAATTATCTTCAACTATTATATCTTTTCTAAAAAATTATTAAAAAATAAAATTAAGTGATAAATAGATAAAATAAAAATAAAAATTGTAATCTTTATATAAACAAAACCAATACTTTTTTATTTTTTTTTAATTTTAGATGTAACCTAACGATGCGAAATACATATGAAAATAAATCTCAATGAAGTTTCTCCATCTATTTCTTTATGATTAAAATTTCTGATAAACTTCTTTTTTTATTAATAAATGTGAAATAATGAGGATGGATAAAAAAATTGAAAAAAGTAAAAATATAATAAAGTTTTAAAATGTGAAAATAATGATAAATGATAAATCAAACAGGAAAAATAATAAATTCAAATAAAATTTAATGATGAATACTAAATGAAAGCAAAATTTTTATATTTTCAATTTTTATTTTTATATATTTTTTAATATTTGTAAGACAAAAATAAAACAAATAACAAAACAAAAAATGATTGTTATTAATTTCAACCAATTTTCAATTTAAAAATGATAAAAATTAAATTAATAAAATTCATATTTTTTATTTTTATTTATGTTGATGATTGATTTTGATAATTGATTAACCAAGGGTTTTGGAGTCCAAATTGCTATAAGGGTATGAAAATATAGGAAAACAGCAAAAGTAAGGAGAAAGAAGAACAAAGCGAACACCGAAGGTTTTTAACATTGTTTGGCTAAAGTCAGTATGACTCTTACGTCTACGGTGGTTTCTATTAGCTTTCATATGGTGGTTTCTCTGTTTGAGTTGAGTATGTAAGCTTTCTTATTATTTCGGTAGAGTTTTTGCATGTATTTTTCATTATCTATGTTACAATGATCTCTCTCCCTATTTATAGAAGCAGGGAGGGTTACAAGTGTAATTTGACAAATTGTAAAACTATCATTACCGTTGCTGTGGGCAATAAATGCTAAACAAATCATTGTCGATTTTTGGAGGCTGATGTGCCGATTCCAAGGGCTGACTTGTCTGTTGGGAGGATGTGCCTCTGTCTAATGACTAGACTTGAATGTTCCATACCTATCCCCTAAGTAGCTCATTTCACAGCTCGAGCTCGCACTTGGAGCTAAGGCTACCACATCATTAGCCAATATCCTAAGCTTGCGACTGGCGAGCTTGTGCCCTTGTTGAGCAGCCTTAGCTTTCCTATGACTTGGGCCTTCTCCGATTAGGCTTATCTTTTGTTGGGCCTTCTACTAGCCTGTTTTGCCTTGCTCCAAAATTACTTATAACATTAGCTCCTCAATTCTTAGTTTACTTTACAGATTGGGAGTTGTTATTTGTTGGCAAAGTTTTCATTTGTAGTCTGCAGTGTTGTTAAGTCTTTGCATTCAGCCTGTTGTGTTGTCACTTCAAGCTTCAATCTTTTGTTTTATCTACACTATGCCATGCTTTCTATAGTGTAGGTTTTATAGCTATTGGCATGGCTGTCTCATTCTCTTTTGGATCGTTTAATGGAGAGCAGCTAGATATCTTCTAGATTCTTTGGTGAAGCCAGACTGTTCTATATAAAGGGTGAGAAGCCTTTCTTTCTTCTCCATGGGAAGATCTGATGGGTGCTTTAGTTAAGCCCATTATGTTTTTTAGTTAAGCTCACTTCAAGCCCATTATGTTCTTTGGTGGAGTTTTGTGAGGTATGTGTAGCCTGCCGAAACAATTCTTCTTTGAGGATTCTGGGAAATTTTGTTACAAGAAGCTTCCATGGACAATTCTACTTTAAGGATCCCGGGAAGTTTTATTACATTCCTTCATTCCCCCTCCATTTGACATGCCTGATAATATAGCTTCCTCCCTTTGCTTTTTGGTTTCCTTGTATAGTGAGTCGATCCGGTCAACTTCACCAAGTGCCTTAAAGTTGCTTAGTGATGAAGGAGCTTTTAACTTAGGAGGAGGAGGAGAAAGATGAGTTAGAACTGTCCAGCTTGCTTGTGGGGTTTGGCTCTAAAAGGCTAGTTCCTCTTTTTTATTATGGCTGTAGGTTTGCTTTAATTTGTATCTTTGAATCTTTATGTAAATTCACCTCGTTGAAAGAGGTTTTATAATGAAACTTTTGTTATTTTCCTAAGTGTGTCATGTTGAATGCTCCGTTTATTGTAAAAAAATAGCATACGAGCTTTTCATGAACAGACTTCTATAGTTAAACAAACACTAAGTTAAATAACCAATCAGTTACATTAATTCATCTTAACTGAACGAATTTGAGTATTAGAATGTCTCAGTTGTTAATGTGCCTTCAGGTCGGATAAGGGTTATGAACAATAGGTCACAAGAGGTTTATGCCTTGTCATAAACTAAGTATTAAGGTAGGTTACATAAGAGTTGTACCTTGACTAGCACAAGATTGAGTGCCTAGTGGGTGATTAGATACGTCTAGGCTGGCACGAAGTAGAGTGCAAAGTGGAAGATTAGGTGCACCCAAGCTAGTAGGAGTTTGAGTGTGCAATGGGCGATTAGGAATGCCTAAGCTGGCATGAGGTCGCATACTTAATGGGTGATTAGGTGTGCCCAGGCCAAGATGAGTTCCTCAATAGGTGATTAGGTGCACTCGAGCTTAGACGAGGTCACATGCTTGGTAGGCAATTAGGTACGCCTAAGCTGATATGAGGTCACATGCTCGATGGGCAATTAGGTGTGCCTAGGATGAGATGAGTTGTTCAGTGGGTGATTAGGTGCCCTTGAGCTGAGACGAGGTCACGTGCTTGGTGGCCAATTTGGTGCACCTAAGCTAAGACAAGTTACTCAGTGGGTGATTAGGTACGCCCGAGCTAAGATGAACCACGTGCTTAGTAGGCGATTAGGTGTGCCCAGGCTGAGATGAGTTGCTTAGTGAGCGATTAGGTATGCCTAAGCTAAGTCGAGATCACATACTCGATGGGTGATTAGGTGTGCTCAGGCTGAGACAAGTTGCTCAATGGGTAATTAGGTGCACCCGAGCTAAGACGAGGTCACATGCTCGGTAGGCAATTAGGTGTGCCTAGGTTAAAATGAGTGCTCAGTAGTAGGTAATTAGGTGCGCCTGACTGACACGTTGAGCAGGTCATATGATATAGGTTACAAGGAAGTTGCACCTTAATTAGCATGGGCTGGTTGCAATGCAGATAGAAAGTTGTAGCTCATTGCTTGCAATCTACAGGTCGTCTGATGTACTTCTCGTTTTATCTACGAATCTTGAGTTTCTGCTAGGCTAGTGTCCACTTAACGCTGGCTTCCACTAAACCATTAGATTTTTTGGGCATTTGAAGAGTTCCTAAATTTGATAGTGGGATTATATAGTACAAACTGGGAAAACTCTTTTCCCTTTTTCATTAATCATTTGAAATCTAAGGCTCAGAAACTCTTCATTCTCATCCTCTTTAGCAAGCCTGTGACTGTTTGTACCATCCACTACCTTTAGCATCGTTCTAGCTTTCCAGGCTTTGTGGCTTAGGTTTCGATTGCCAAGAAACCAACTTTATTCATATTTCAAAACTCCTCCCCTTTTTAGCACGGTGAGTTTTCTCCCTCTAGCTCGTGGTTTCTAGGTTTCTATTTTGAGGTTTGTGCATGTTTATCTATTTATTATTGATAAGATCTAGAACGTTGGCTAAATCTTTGTGCATTTTTCTTTTATCATATTTGGCTTGTTTAGTTGGTCTATTAATAGATGCTAGGGTTTTTGATTATTGTTTGAGTCCCCTATTAGCTCTCTAGGATTTAGCGACTTAATAATTAAGCCTCCCTCCCATTCTTTTGTGTGTGTCTGGAGTTTGGATCTTGGTGGCTTGGGGCATATATGACCTTTCACATAGAAAGACTTTTGTTAAGGTAATTTTCTAAGATTAAGGGTTGGTTTACCTTTAACAACTTGATCATTCTTTTTTCTTTATGTAAATGTCTCCACCTTATAGACATCGTCATCACCTAATAAGGACCAGAGATACTGAATCTTCTGAAGAGAGAGGGGAGCTCCTTCATGTCACAGGGGAAGTAACTTTTTGGACTAGAGAGGTCGTGAAGGAATTTACAGCTCGTTACAGACCCAAGGGAGTTACAACTTGCTTTTTCTTCACACATCATTCTTTAAGTCTTAAGTTCAGTGAGCATGAAGGGCTAGCTAAAGTATATCATTTCCCAAAGGGTTGCCGTGTCCTAACTCTTTCTCACAATGACCATGCTACTTTCCCTTCTTTAAAAATTCATAGCAATCAACATTCAGTATCTCGATGCCAGATTTAGGTTTTCGATTCACCTTTTTGTAATAGATTTTTTGAATGCATTAAAACTTTCCCCTTTTTAGTTGACTCTAAACTCATATTACAGTTTGATGTCCTTAGTGCTCGTCTATCTAAAAAATGGTCTCCCACCTCCTTCAGTTAAAGTTCTTTGCAATCTTTAAAGCATCAAGAGCATAGGACTGTAAGAAGGTATTTACTACCTCTTGGCCCATCCATCTAAGTACAAGAAAATTTTACCCTAGGGCGATGCAAAAGGGAAGTCCAACGTAGGACATTATAAGACTCGTTGGTTTTATATTTCTTATCCTTCTTTAAGTCATTTCCAAAACTTCTCATTTATGTTGAATCCTTGTAAGCAAGCTAGAAGGACACATGCTAGCTTTGACATTTATTTTACTCTATTTCAAATCTGAACTTCTATTATGTCTTTACAAACTAAGTTGGGAAAGAAAGACTGAAGCTAAGGAGAGAGGAGGCTAAGGTACTCGATCACTTCACTGCTTCTGAGGATTTCCAGAATGACCTAATGTTTGATGAGGAGCTTCTAGAGGCACACAGACTCTCCCCTACCTTTGGCATCGAGCTTCTTGATAGCATGTGAGATATTAGAGCTCTCGGGGTCAGAGAGGTTGCTCCAGCAGTCTTTAGGGAATGAAGTATGTGAGACTTGATCTTCTCGCAGCTCCACCCCCAAATTCTCCTAGGTTAAGGCCTGTTATTCCCCCAGCCTCTACTGACATTAGCCATCCTTCCTCTTCTATTGTTATGGTAGAAACTTCATGGGCGTTGGTCTTCGTTTCATGACTAGAAGGAATTGAGATCCCACATAGGCCAGCGAGGTCTCCAAGCTGAGGGCTCAAATCTTCGAATGAACCTCCTCCCAAGAAGCAAAGAATCGATAAAGGGAGGAGATTACCACTACTTTAGAAGAAGAGTCCAAGGGCATGCCAGGGGAAGTCCCCGATGGTCTGGGTCATATAACAAGAGGATATTACTGCTTCCTCCATGAGCATGTAGGCTAGGTTTTAGATAACCATACAAAATCTCTAGAATCCAAAGATATATAGGAGGTCAGCTTGATTGGTTGATGATCTGCCACTGCATGCTAGTAAGTACAATTCCCCATTTTTAACTTTTCATCCTTTTTGATGGGCTTCTTGAATTATTTTTGGTTTTTTTAGGGTGCACTAGAGGGGGTCAAGCTGAAGGATGAGTTCATCTTCTAGGAAGAGGAGTAGAAAAAGTTGGAAGAGGACTTAGTTGCTGCCATTGTAGAGTCATCAGAGTTAAGAAAAAAATTACAAGCTTGTGAGACTCAGTTACAAGCTATAGAGGTGGCTAAGAAAGAGGCCAAAGATGCATCAATTTGTAAGACCTCCAAGTTGATCTTAAAGCTCCACGAAGCTCCTGATGAACTGAAACAAATGTAAGACATGCTGGAAGTAGCAACAAAATGGGTTGAGATTGCTAAGAAGAAGAAGGAAATGGCTAAGGATAGGGCCACATGAGCTAAGGCAGAGGTCGCTTAAATTGAGGATAAGGTTACCAAGCTAAAGAGGATACTACTACTATGATTGCATAAGCTAAAGATGCAGTGGTCCCTAAACTATTGATAACTTCCTATTTACTCTGTGGAAGAGGCACCCAGAGATGGACTTCACCTTTTTCAGTGGGGATGTTGAAGTGACTATCCAATGTTTTTTTAGGCATGCAAAGGCAACTTCAACTCTAGGTGTGGGAGTTAGTGGTGATGATCCTCCTACCTAGGGCAACATTCTAATTACAAATAACTCACAAATCGAGGGAGGAGCTGTAGAATCATTTATAGAACAAATGGCGAAAGACTTGCTTAACCTTTTGACTCCTCAAGATTCATCCCGACCCTCGCCACTTCGTAGATTGCCTCATTACAACTTAGTCTTAGGCTTTTATCAGTTTCATTTTTAAGTATTCTGAACGTACTTAAGCTAGATTGCTTATTTGTAACGAAGATAATTATTCCCTTAATGAATCTACCCAAGCCGTTTTCTTTGAAATGCATGTTTAACTTTGTTCATCGTGAATGATTAATTTCCCAAGCTTTGTCAAGTCATAATACTCGAATATTCTTCTAGCAAATCATGGCTTTGTACTTGGATACTAGATTAATAAGCACTAGCCTTTATAGCTCCCAAGATATTTGGTTGAGTTAGTAGCTTGAATGTGGTTTAAATGGGTTTTGGTTTAACTATTTTGAGGCTAGTTTGCCTTAAAAGTAGTGTTCTGAAGATATGTTGAACAGTTCGCATAGAGTAGAAGAACTTTGGGAATTTTCATTGAAATTTGAATAATGATACAGAATTATAGAGTTGAGTTTTGAACTTGTTGATAATATGGCCAAAGGTGTTCACTGTTCCATGGTTGAGGGATTTTTGCCCCATCTACATTTGTCAAGTGATATGCTTCATTACCCAAATTATCTTTTATTATGTATGGGCCCTCCCAATTTGGACACAATGTCCCTTCATTGGGTTTATGAGCTTTGGGTAAGATAAAGCACAGTATAAGATCACCCATTCTATAGCTTTGAGCTTGGACCTTTTGATTTTAATGTTTGTAACCCGCTATTGATAAGTCACGATTCTGAGGCAAGTCATATAACTTGCTTCTTCAATAAGGTCGAGATTTGTAGTGAGCAGTTAGTTATTATCCTTTGGATTGAAAGTGGCCTTTCAGTGTGGAGTTATTTTGAATTTCGCTGGTATCGTAGCTTCAGAACCATTAACCATCGAGAAAGGAATCTCTCCTATAGTGCTACGAGCTATAGTTTGGTAGGCCCAAAGTACTTTCGACAACTCGTCTACCTATGCTCCCTTCCTAGCCTCTAGTTTTGTCTTGAAGATCTATTTGATAATCTTGTTTATAGCTTTGACCTGCCTATTGGCCTGAGGATGGTCTATTGTTGAAAAGCTTTTCACAATACTGAGGTCACTATAGAAATTAACGAATTGCTCACTGTTGAATTAGGTCTCATTATCTGTTATGATTTGTTGACGAATCCCAAACCTGCAAATGATATTGTTCCAGATGAATTTCTCGATTTTTGAAGAGGAGATTTTAGCTAACTCTTTTACCTCTGCCTACTTGGTAAAGTAGTCAATAGCTATTATCGCATATTTATAGTTCCATGTCCTGTGGGGAGAGGTCTGATCAAGTCAATTCCCCATATCATAAAGGGCTAAGGGCCGACCATTCGTTAAAGATAAGCTGGAGAGCTCGGGGAATCTTAGCAAACCTTTGGCATTTATCACATCGTCTAACAAGGTTAATTGCATCCTATTTCATAGTTAGCTAGTAGAACCTTTACCAAAGTGCTTTTTGAACCAAAGATAGCCCCTCAGAATAGTTTCCATAGTAGCTAGTGTGAATTTCCTCCAAGATAGTGTTACAGTTAGGGCCATTGATGCATCTAAGGATTGGAGCTGAATAGCCCCTTCTATAAACCAGTCATCGATGACATAATATCAAGCGGCTCGAACTCGCATATGGCACACTTCTAATTTGTCTTCTGGCAACTCACTGTTTCATAAATATTTCAAGATCGGGCTCATCCATGAGCTTTGTGCTATAACAATTGTCATCACGGTGCCTTTCTGTTCGATGCTTGGTGATAAAAGAGTTTCCACTGGGATTACACTTGAGAAATCTGCCTCCTTAGTTATGGCCAAGCAAGCTAATGCATCTGCATGGGCGTTTTGAGCTCATGGGACTATAAAAAGTGTTAAGTAATTCTTGAACCTTTTAGAGGTAGATAGCCATCTTTGATCCCTTTGCTTGATACTTACCTTTTATGTGATAGATAACGAGCTGGGAGTCGCTAAAAATCCTCAAGCTTGTACCTCATTTGCCAAGCGAAGTCCTACAAGCAACACTTTTTGTTCTATTTCATTATTGGTAGCTCATAATTTATATCTCAGTGCATGGAGAATTTTTTGTCCCTCCAAGCTGATTAAAAGTATTCATGCCTCTGCTTTCTGCTCGCATAAAGACCTGTCTACATAAAGTTCCCACCATGGACCTTTTGAAATCTCCACTTCCTGTTCCATTGGTTCCGTAAATTCTGTAATGAAGCTATCCCTTGATCGCCAACCTCAATTTATATTGGATGTCGAATTGGGCCAACTCAATGGCCCACTTGAGTAAGTGACCTAAGGTGTCAGTCTCTTGTAGAGTCTACCTTACCGGGTATTGGGTAAGCACCTTAATAGTATGTGCTTGAAAGTAAGGCCATAATTTTCTAGAAGCAATCGTGAGATAGTAAGCAAGCTTCTCCATAGGCATACAATTCTCCTCCGTGTTCAGCAGCCTTTTCTCACATAATAAATTGGGAGTTGGACTCCATTCTCTCCTCGAACAAGAGTCGCGTTAATAGCGTGCTGGGATACTACTAGGTAGATAATGAGCTTATTACTTTCTTGTAGCTTAGATAGTAGTGGAGGTCGGCCTATATATTCTTTCAAGCGTTGGAAAGTGATCTTGCATGCTTTAGTCCATTCAAATTATTTAGCCTTCCTCAAGACATCAAAAAATGGCATGCATCTGTCCGTTGCCTTGGAAATGAATCTGCTTAGTGCTGCAACCCGACCAGTTAGACTCTACACATCCTTGACCCTTTATCGTGGACCTCATGTCAATGAGAGCCTTGATTTTTTCTAGGTTTGCTTCAATTCCCTTGTTGTTAACCATAAACTCAAGGAACTTTCCTAAAGACACTCTAAACGTCCACTTAAGTAGATTCAGTTTCTTCTAGTACTTTCTCAAAATTTGAAAAATCTCATCCAGGTCCTTCACATGATTCTAGACCTGTTTGGACTTTACAAGCATATCATTCACATAGACTTCGATGGTCTTTCTGATTTGTTCTTTGAACATCATATCGACCAGCTATTGGTAGGTTACTTCTGTGTTTTTCAGCCTGAAGGGCATCACCATATAGCAATATGATCCATGATCTATGATGAACAAGGTGTACTCCTTATTCTAGGGTTCCATGGGTATTTGGTTGTACACCGGGTAAGCGTCTATAACACTAAGGAGCTGGTGCCCGACTGTTGAGTCAACGAGTTAGTCAATTCTAGGTAAAAGAAAGCTATCCTTCAGATAAGCTTTGTTGAGGTTAGTGAAATCAATGCATGTCCTCTATTTCCCATTTTTCTTTTTCACTAATATGGGATTAGCTACCCAGGTTGGATAGTGGGCTTCTTGGATAAACTTATTAGCTAGAAGTTTATCCATCTCTTCTTTTAGAGCATTAAAGCACTCAATAGTCATTGACATCTTTTTTTGATGAATTGGTTGGTGGTGAGGATCAATATTCAGCTTATGTGACATAATCTTAAGATCAATCCCCACCATATCTTCATGATTCCAAGCAAAAATATCCAAATTCACCTTGAGGCAATTGATTAGCTGGGTTTTCATGTCAAAAGGCAAGTTCTTCCCCAGCTGGAGACATCTCTCTATGTTAGCCTTGTTGACCTGTATTTCCTCGAGTTCTTCTATAGGCTCGATCTCTTTATTCACATCTAAGTCTTAGGGGTTAAGGTTATGACTGACTCCCACTGTGCTTGGAGCTCAGGGTTCTCCGCCAAAGACCAGGTTAAGCCTTTTTTGCCTTTCCCTGATCTTAACAGGATCTTCATAATAACGTCAGGCTGCATACTATTCACCTCGCATACATCTGACTCCACCGGGGGTTGGAAACTATATAGTTAATATCCTGATGGACATGACCATGTCCAAATCATTCATTGCAAGATGTCTCAACACCACATTGTATGCTGAAGGGTAATCAACAATTATAAAGTTTACCAGGATGGTGGCTTGACACTTTGAGTCTGCCAAGGTGAAAGAAAGCCTGACCTACCCTATTGGAAATCTCATATCTCCTATGAAGTCAAAAAGGGGCTCTGGGGAAGATTTCAAGTTACCTTCACTTAGTCCCATTTGTTCATAGCACTTATTGTACATGACATTGATTGAGTTACTAGTGTCTAACATGATCCTTCGCACTTTAGCATTGTCGATCTTGGCTCAAATGACAAGTGTATCATTGTAAGGAGACTGAACTCCTTGTGCATCATCGTCTACGAAGGTGATGCATTCAAAGGTGGTCCTAGCCTTCTTGGCGAGCCTTCCAGATTCACAACCTACAAATAAGACATGGCCTGCACTTCATACATAACATTCATGTGACCCATATGAAGTGCCTATAATATGTGGTCCACCATGAAGATGGTCTTCACCACATGTATCTGTTTATGCTCAACCTGCTAGGATGGTTGCTGCATTGGCTATTGGGGCGTTGAGGTCATTATCTGACAGGTCACACCACATAGTCCTTTAAGCAACCTCTTCTGATCAAATCTTCAATTGTGTCCTTAAGCAACCTGCACTCAAAGGTGTTATGCCTAATGTCATTATGATAGACACAAAACTTGCCGGTATCCTTGTACTTATATAGGGTCTTCAAGGGCCTAGGTTGCCTGAAATCCTTTTTGTGCCTTTCCGTGGCGTATATCCTTTCTAGGGTGTCAAATAAGATACTGTAATTATCATGGAGACCTCGAGGCTCAGGTCACTCCCTCTTAGCTTTCTTGGCAGGTTGAACTTTGGCTCTATCATTATGACCCATTTTGCCTTTCCCACGATTGCTCCCTCTCTTGTTCTAGCTGAAAGTAGAGCTACTTAATTCATTCCTCTGTCTGTGCTTCTTTAAACCAAAGGTCTCATCTCATCTGACCTCCTTAACAGCTTGCTCATAAAATTCCCCCAGATCTTTCACTAGGGATTTATATATGCTTTTATATAGCTTTCTATCTTTATGGAGCCCCACTGAGATCACTGTTAGGATACTGTCTCAGAAGGGCTTTCTACATTTACAGAATCTTGTAATATAATCCTTCAACAATTCATCCTTTTGCTAAAAAATTGTTGCAAGGCAACAAGATGGCACGGGCTACCTCTTTAGCGCTCTGTATTGATCAATAAATCTTTTATAACACTCCTCCCAACTACTAATATTGTGAGTTGGAAGGTTCTTGAACCACGCTCAAGGGACATCTGTAAGAGTAGCTAGAAAGACGTGACATTTGACTAAAGGGTTGGTAATTTGAAAGTCCATTTGGATGTTGAAGGCATCCAAATAGTCATATGGATCGCTTCTCCTATTGTATGGTGGGATGGCAGGAATTTTGAATCGGTGAGGGAAAGGTTCTGTCTTGATCTCCTTAGAAAATGAAGTCCTTTCCTGGTAATTATCTGACCGATCTCGAGCTAAGGGACGTTTTTCTAATTGTTGTACCCTCTGTAATAGTTCCTCCACCAGTGAGTCCTACGTTTCAGATAATCGACCCTTAGTATTGTCACGACCTGCATTTGAGCCTTTAATGTGATACGAGCTCCTAGGTTATCGATTTCCATCATGCTTTTGAGCTTGGTGACCCTCAGATTCAAATCGCGAGCTTATGAAGTGAACTGAGTTTACTCGTTGAGGCTCTTCTCCAGTTGGTCTCTCCTTTTAAGCTAGCATTTTCTCTCTGTAGCCCCTGATCTGTTGTCCCATTTGCATTAGCTTCAACCTGTTTCTAGACCCCATGGATGTGCACCTGGGCTAGTGTTGTGACTACATCAGCAAGTCTCCTAACTATATTCTCAAGCACTTCTTGGCACCGATGTAACACTTGTACACTATTAGTTTTCGGGGGAACAAAAGAAGTGCTTGCTGGAAATGGGTTTCCATCTTCTGGCGTGTGTTGTTATTGCTCTCCATAGTCATTCTTCCTCTTGCCATTATGGTTAGTTGGTGAATTAATAGAAAAGCAATCTGGTCCCATCGGGTGTGCCAAAATATTGACGGCCGATTTTGATAATCAGTTAACCGAATGTTTTGGAGCCTAAACTACTATAAAAGAGTATGAAAATACAGGAAAACAACAAAAGCAAGGAGAAAGAAGAACAAAGTGAACATTGAAGGTTTTTAACATGATTTGACTAAAGCCTGTATGACCCCTACGTCCACAGTGGTTTCTACTAGCTATCGTGCGGTGCTTTCTCAGTTTGAGTAAAGTATGTAAGCTTTCTCACTATTTCGATAAAGTTTCTATATGCATCTTTCACTATCTATGTTACAATGATCTCCCTCCCTATTTATAGAAGCAGGGAAGATTACAAGTATAATTTGATAAATTATAAAACTATCATTACTACCACCACGGGCAATAAATACTTGACAAGCAATAAGTGATAGGCAAATTATTATTAATTTTTGGAGGCTGATATACCGGTTCTAGGAGCTGACTTGCTTGTTGGGAGGATATGCCTCTATTTGATGACTAGACTTGGATGTTCCGTACTTATCCCCTAAGTAGCTTGTTTCACAGCTCAAGCTCGCACCGAGAGTCAAGGCCACCGCATCGTTGCCCTATCTAGGCGGCCTTAATTTTCCTACAACTCGGGTCTTCTCTAATTAGGCTTATCTTCTACTGGTCTTTCTACCAGTCCATTTTGCCTTACTCCAAAATTACCTATAACAATTTAATTTTTAAATTTATCCAAATAAAATATGGTGTTAACAGATGTCAAGATAGTTTTCTCCTTTCATAATAGAAACGATACTCCAAATGATATAGTTTGAAATTTAAGTCATCTCCTTATATTTTTAGTTTATCAATTTCCACGTAGCTT
>JANHAO010009193.1:0-18608 GCA_026873985.1 Saraca asoca
TCTGTGTCTTCATCCCTACTCTTCCTTTTATCCTTGCTTATTTTGCTGCTCTATTAGGCTTGAACCAGATACAGGCTTGAGATCCCGTAAGAATTCCCCCCGTTGGCCAGAGTTTGGAGTACAACCAAAATCTGACATCAACACTTGTGTATTTCTTTTCTAATTTCTTAATTGATTGCTTCATGAGCATGATTTGATAAAATTTAATGCAAGTGAAGCTTCTAATGGATCGTGATTCTAGCTAGTATTTTTCCTAATACATTGCTAGCTCCTTGTGTAAGTCTTCATTAAAACTTTCTTCAGAAATAATCAAATATGTATATAAAAATTTCGAAAGAACACTTACGTGTCTATACATATTTTTAAATAATTTACAAAATTCAAACCCCTTACTGATAGTAGGGACGAAAATGCTCGATGTTCCAAGTTTAAGGAAATTCTATTTCGTTCAAGTCGGCCAGATGATAAGCTTCATGACCAATAACTCTCTTAACAAGATACGGGCTTTACCAGTTTAGCCCCAGAGGCCCCTCATTGGCCTTATGTGCGTTAGGAAGTACTAGGCATAGAACGAGATCACTGGGTTTGTAATTCCAAGCATGAACCCTTCTATTGTAATATATTGTAACCCGTTGTTGGTAGGTCACAACCCTAAGGTGAGCTCTCTCTCTCTCTCATCTCTTCAACGAGGTTCAGATTCGCGGTGAGCAGCTAATTGTTGTCTTTTGGATTGAATGTGATCTTTCATTGGGTTGCCACTTAAAGTTCTACTTTAATCATCGTTCTGGATCCGTATACCATCACAAAGGGAGTTTCATTGATAGTGCTACAGGCTGTAGTCCTGTAAGCCCAAAGCACCTTTGGTAGTTCATCTACCCATGTTCCCTTTTTGACCTCCAACTTTGTCTTCAAAATGTGCTTGATTATTTTGTTGACGGTCTCGACTTGTCCATTGGCTTGCAGATGATCTACAATCGAAAAGCTCTTCATAATCCTGAGATTATTGTAAAATTTGAGGAACTGCTTACTGGTGAATTGAGTCCTATTGTCGATTATGATCTACTAGGGGACTCAAAATATGCAGATGATATTACTCCATGCAAAGTTCACGATCTTTGTAGATGAAATCTCTATGAGCTTTTCTGCTTCTACCCACTTAGTGAAGTAATCCACAGCCACTATTGTATGTTTGTAATTTCCGTGAGCTATGGGTAATGGTCCTATAAGGTCCATCCCCTAGATCGCAAAGGCCATAAATTGACCATTTACTACAGGTAGGCTGGCGGGGCTCATGGGATCGTTGTGAATCTTTGGCATTTATCACACCTCTTGACGAGTTCAACCGTGTCCTGTTTCATTGTGGGCCAATAGAATCCCTATCGAAGGGTCTTTTTTGAGCTAAAGACATCCCTCCAGCATGATTTCCACAATGGTCGGTGTGAATTTCTTCCAGGATGGTATCACAATCTGGGCCATCGATGCATCTTAAAAGTGGGGTTAAAAACCCTCTCTTGTACAGCATATCATCGTAAATGTAGTATCTAGCCGCCCGAACCCGTAACCTTAGTCCTCAAGCTTATCTTCTGGCAACTTCCCTTCTTGCAAATGGTCCAAGATCGGATTCATCCAGGAGCCTGGCATCTTGGCAATAGTCATGATAACATCCTTCTGCTCTATACTCAGGGATGAAAGGAATTCTATCGAGATGATCCCCAGGAAGTCAGCATCATTGGTCATGGCAAGGCAAGCCAAAGCATCAGCATGTGCATTTTGGGCTCATGGTATTTGGTTGACCTTGTAATGCTAAAATGATCTTAATAACTCCCAAACTTTTTACAAGTAGACAGCCATCTTTGAACCTCGAGTTTGGTATTCTCCTTGCACTTGGCAAACCATGAGCTGTGAATCATCAAAAATCTTTATTCTTTCAGCTCGTACCTCTTTGGCTAGTCGTAGTCGAGCTAACAAAGCCTCGTACTCGGCTTCATTATTCGTGGCTTGAAAATAGAACCTTAGAGTGCAGAGGATTTTATGCCTTTCTGGACTGATTAGGAGTAACCTTGCCTTAACTTTTTGTTTGCTGGATGACCCATCGATGTACAGTTCCCAGCTTGAAACTTTCGATGTTTCTACTTCCTCTTGCATAGGGCCAATGAGTTTTGCTATAAAATCTACTAGAGCTTGCCCTTTTATCGCCGGTCTAAGCTTGAATTTAATTTCAAACTGAGCTAGCTCAATTGCCTATTTGAGGAGGCATCCCAAGACATTTGTCTTTTATAAGACTTGCCTAAGTGGGAACTGTGTTAGCACTTCTATACTGTGTGCTTGGAAATATGGTTGCAACTTTCTCAAGACAACCACTAGGCAATAAGCAAGTTTCTCCATTGGTGAATACCTTGTCTCTACATCTAGTAAGCTTTTGCTCACATAGTAAATGGGAAGCTGTGCCCCTCCTTCTTCTCACATTAGTGCCATAATAAGGGTACGATCAGTTTCTCACCTTCTTTTGGCTTTGATAAAAAGAATAGCTCGCTCGAGATACTGTTTGAGCTGTTGGAAGGCAATTTCACATTCCTCTATCCACTCGAACCTTTTTGCCTTTTTCAAACATCAAAGAAAGGGATGCATTTATCAATTGCTTTAGAGATAAACCTACTTAGTGTCGTAACTTGGCCATTCAAACTCTGTATTTTTTTGGGCCCTGTTAGGGATCTCATGTTGAGAAAAGCTCTAATCTTTTTGGGATTAGCCTTGATTCCCCCTGTTGTTTACCATGAAGCTAAGAAACTTTCTAGATTGACCCCAAACACATATTTGTGTGGGTTTGGCTTCATTTGGTATTTCTTCAGGATTTGAAACATCTCCCCCAGGTCATGGACGTGGTTGATAACTTGTTTAGATTTTACTAGCATATTATCCACATACACCTCCATTGACTTATCGAATTGGTCTTTAAACATCATGTTTACCAACTGCTAGTAGGTTGCTCCTGTATTCTTTAGCCTAAAGGGCATCACTTTATAATAGTACAACCTACAGTCAGTGATGAATAAGGTGTACTCTTCATCCTGAGGGGCCATAGGAATCTGGTTATATTCTGAGTAAGTGTCCATGAAGCTAAGGAGTTCATGTCCCACTGTCGCATCTACCAGCTGGTCGATCCTTGGTAGGGGGAAGTTGTCCTTGGGGCATGCCTCATTGAGGTCAATGAAGTCGATGCACATTTATCACTTCCTATTTTTCTTTTTCACAAGAATGGGATGGACTACATAAGTGAGATAGTGAGCTTCTTGGATAAACTTATTCATTAACAGCTTGTCCACTTCCTCCTTTAGTGCCTCATACCATTCGAGGGTCATTGGCCTCCGCTTATGGCATACTGACTTATGGCTAGGGTCAATATTTAACCTGTGTGACATGACCTTTAGGTCAATCCCAACCATGTCTTTATGGTTCCAGGCGAAGACATTGAGATTTGCTTTGAGGAACTCTGTGAGTTCTATCTTCACTCCTGGAGATAGATTTTGCCCAGTTTGAGGCATCTTCCAGTGTCTGCCTTACTTACTCTAACATCTTCAAGCTCTTCTGTTGGACCAATCTACTTTTCAACATCAACCTCTCGGGGGTCTAAGTCGTAACTTATGCCAAATGAGCTTACGGGTCGCAGCTCTCCTCCAGAGACCATATCAACTTTCTTTCTCCTTTCTTCCATTTCAACTACTTCCTTATAGCATCGCCGAACTACTTCTTGCTTTCCTCACACACATCCAACTCTATTTGGGGTTGGAAACTTGACGATAAGCGTCTTGGGTGATATGATCATATCCAGGTCATTCATTATTGGTCGCCCTATCACCATATTGTATGCTGATAAAGAGTCTAGAATTAAAAAGTTAGCCAAGGCAATGGCCTGGCAACTTGAATCTCTAAAGGTTATGGGGAGTCTTATTTGTCCCATTGGGACTACCGCATCTCCTATGAAGCCAAAGAAGGCTTCTAGATAAGGTTTGAGATGATTAGGGCTTAAGTCCATCTGGTCAAAGCATTGCCAGTACATCACGTTAACCAAGCTGCATGTATCAACCATGATTCTTCGCACTTCAGCATTGCTGATTTTGGCTCATATAACCACAACATTGTTATGCAGAGAATGCATTCCTCAAGTATCTTCACTAGTAAAAGTGATGCAGTCGGTGTTCGTCCTAGCCTTTTTTGCTGGTCCTCCAACTTCATCGTGCCTTGCAAGTAGGATATGTCTCACCTCCTGTATGTACCACTTGTGGGACCTCTTTGAAGCTTCTATGATATGCAATCCACCATGAATGGTGAATATTATTCTCACTAAAGGTGTCACTTTATTTTTGGGAGTTTGCTGGCACTAATGCTGAGTTGGTTGTTGAGACCATAGGGGTCGCTATCCTTGAGGGTCAGACCATATAATCCCTCAGATGACCTCTTCTAATGAGGCCTTCATTGGCATCTTTAAGCACTCAGCAATCTTAAAGTATTGTGCCTAACCTCATTGTGATAGGCGCAAAACTTGCTCTTGTCTCTTTGATAGAGAGGAGCTTTTATGGGCCTAGGTCTTCCGAAATCCTTATTGTCCTTTTCGATTATAAAGATTTGGTTCAGGGTGTCTGACAAGATACTATAGCTATCATAGCGATTTTGGTGCCAAGGTCGCTTACCCTTAGCTTTTTTTGTAACCTGACCATCTAATCCATCTTTCTGACTGCCCCCATTATTCCCACTATTTGCCCTCCTTTTTCTTTAGTTAGAGCCATTTGATTCCTCTTTCTACTTGAGCTTCTTCAAGCCGAAGGTCTCTTCCCACCTAATCTCTTTTGCTACTTGCTCATAAAACTCTCCCAGGCTTCTCACTGGGAACTTGTATATACTTTCATAAAGTTTACTATCCTTACAAAGCCCAGCTGAAATAGCTATGAGAATGCTCTCATCTGTGGGGTTTTCAACGTTGCTAATCTCACGTCTAAACTAGGAAATATAATCTTTGAGTGACTTATCCCTTCGTTGAAAGACTGTCATGAGGTGACATGACAGCACGAGCTACCTCTTTAATGCCTTGTACTGGCTAAGGAACTTCACTTGGCATTCTTCCTAGCTATGAATGCTTCAAGCGAGGAGGCTCCTGAGCTACGTACAGGGTATCTCCCTAAGGGTAGCAAAGAAAACACGGCATTTTACTAACAAATTGGTGGTTTGGAGGTCCATTTGGACATTGAATGTATCCAAATAGGTGTACAGGTCGCTATCCCTGTTATATAGTGGGATGTTTGGGATTTTAAATCTTTAAGGGAGAGGTTCGATCTCGATTTCCTGAGTGAAAGGTGACCTCTCATCGTAATAATCCTAGCTGTTCTGAGCCCCAGGTCACTTTTCTAGCTATCAGGCCCTCTTCAGCAGCTCTTCAATCTTCAGGTCTGGAGTCTCAGATCATTGACTAGTGTTTCAATGACTCCTTTTTCCCCTTGATTGTGAGAGTGTTGATCAAAAGTTTTGTGCCTCTTACTGTCTTCACGGCTCAGAGAGCGGCACTCTAACCTATACTCATGGTCAGTCCCACTCGAGCTTCTTTCTGGGAGTAAGCTATGGCATGGCTGGTCATCTTCTCGTTTGTCTTTATGGGTTTGATGAACTTCTAACCTTAGTCGCGAGTTAGACAAATGTATAGAGCCAGGCTGTCAATGCTCTTCTCTTACAACCTTCTCCTATTAGGCTCCAGGCTACTGGGGCCCTCCTCCAAGCACAACAACTTTCACCTGTCTTTGTGTGCCTTGAACTTGGACCTGAGCCAATGTCCTTACTACATTAACCAATTCTCTTATGATATTTTCAAGTGTTTCCTAGCACAGGAACCACGCTCGAACTCCGTTCTTGTCAAAGATAACAGGTTTATGAGAAGTGAAAGGTGTCTTACCCACAGTAGCATCTATCATTGGGGTGGTAGAGATTCCTGCCATAGGAAAGACTGAGCCTCCAGCCAGTAGTGTTTCTCCTTATTGCTATATGTGACCATCTGGTTAGCCAACGATTGCACTAGAGCTTCTGGTGGTCCTTACTCTCGCCATTTGTGGTTGGACAGTGAATCAAAGAAGAGAACGTAGTTAGGGACCCATGGTGGGCACCAAAATGTTGACAATAAAATTTAGTTTTGAGGACCCAAATCTTAGTTAACAAAGAAAGTTCTTAAAACCCTAAGCTACAAGTTGAAAATGCAAGTTTGAATCAGGAAAACAAGAATGAAGAGAAAAAAGGACAATAGACACTAGGTTTTTATCGTGGTTTGACTAAAGCCTATTCAGGCCCCTATGTCCAGGTGACTTATATTTTTAGTTGAACAATGGTTATTCTATATGGTTCTATAGGGAAACAATGATAAGTCTCGCTTTACAAGAGCTCTTTCTCTATTCTAGCAAAGTATTTGCATGTCACTTTTCTTGCTTGCCTTTTACAATAGTCTCTCCCTCCTATTTATAAAAGCAGGGAAGGATATAAATATAATTTAACAGATAGCAAAATGATTATTTTCACCACTTCAGGCATTAAATGCTTGGCGTCGTATAATAAATGCCAGGTAAATTATTGTCAGACTATCAGGGGTTGATATGTCAGTTTTAGAGGTTGACCTGTCAATCGAGGATAAATATCTTCAGTCGCTAATTGGATTCTTATACATATTCTCAGCTCACTGTCTTAACAACCTGAGACTGTGCTGACTGACCTTGCTATGCTTGTCTAGCAGGTCTCTTGGAGGATGACCAGAATGGTGCGCTCCTGTCAATGAGCTGAGATCCTCCTTAATGGGTCCAGTCCTCATCCTACATCCTGCATTCATGGCTGGTAAGATGGGACTCCCTGCTGAGCAACCTCGATCGTTGTGCGATATAGGCCTTCCCTGGTCAGGTTTTGCTTCTTGTCGGGCCTTTGGTGAGTCCATTTTGCATTATCTGGAAAATACTCATAATATAAGACATATCTAACTTTATTAAAGTCCTTATCTAATCAAAATTCAAATTTGAATAAAATGAAAACATAAATAGGAAATTATCTTATTTTATAAAAATAGAATTTAGGTAAAATTTTCAACAATCTCCACTTTAACACAAATTATAGTTTCAAAAGTTTTTAAACTTCAAATCATTTAATTCAAGATTAAATAGTTCTACCAAATTTGAGCTATTTTTTCATAGACAAGGAATGTCCTCAAAATACTCTACCTCGAATAAAGTACTAACACTCTACACATGCATCAAATTTACTTCTTCTTCTCTGCAAAGAGTTCCTTCAGCAAGTGTAAACACTTCTTGAGTTAATGGTCACATTTGTCCTTAAAAGATAAATGTGATATTGAATTAGTCCTTAACTTTGTACTGGCACCAAATCAATCCAATTCCATTTAAATTGCCATCAAATTAGTCCTACTACTAATAATTCTATTTACTTTCCTATATTTCAAATTTTAAATGGTCAAATTTACCCTTAGTATGACATCAAATTAATTATAAACTTAAAATAGATATCAAATTAGTTCTAAACTTTAAATAAATATCAATTGAGTCATTCTATTAGTCCTCTTGTTAACATGTTTGTATGGCTATTAATTTGCCAAAATTAATTATATGCTAGACAATTAGAAAAGAAAATATTGAATTAAAAAAATTAATGTTTCTTCTATTTTAAAACCTTTTTAAACTTTTCCAATTTTTGAAACTCTTTCTTTTCCTAGAGAATTTCTAAAACTTTCGCCAACCTTTATCTCTCCTTCCAACTTCTTCTTCATCAATTTCTTCTTCCCTTTGACACATCATTAAAACAAAACACAATTACATTTTGTAGAGATTGCACAAAACTAGGATGTAATGATATAAAAAATAAACTAAAACAAAATCTTGATAACAAGCACATTTTGCAGAGATTGCTTCAGAAAGAAGCCGCTCAACATATGTTGTTGAATTTGGCATTTAAGATTTATTGTTGAATTTTGATATTTCTTTGATTTCATTTTATTTGTGTCCTTTTTTTTTCATTTTTTTTAGAATTTTGAAAAAGCGAAGATTAATTAGTTTAAAACAAAACTCTTTGGTATATTGTTGATATCAAAATTCAAAATGTTAAAATTGAATATATATTTAAGTATGTAATTTATAGTTTATAATTTAAATATAAGTATATCCTAATTTAAGAATGATATTATATGTGTAATTTATAATTTAAATATACGTAATCATAATATAAATATGTATATAATTATATATGTATTTAAGTATGTAATTTATAGTCCATAATTCAAATATACATAATTAATATAAATACATAATTATGTATTTATATTTATAATTTAAATCTTCAAAAAAAAAAAGGTTTGAAAGTATATTGACAACTTATATTAATTAACATGATATATATACCTAATTTTAGTTGCAAATAACATTGTTGTCTTTGCAAAATTTGCAGCAAACACTATATTAACTTTGAACTTTAAAGTATTTCATAAATGGGGAACAATTGAAACAGTTACTATTATAAATATTAAATTAGCTAAACCCTTATATTTCAAATTGAATTATATATATAGTTACTTTATGTTAGAATATTTATATTATGTTAATGTGCAGCACTTGGGAAAGCAATAATTCTTCAAATTCGTCCCTGAAATATTTGTTTGACATTAAATTAATCTTTAATTTTATTCTAATATCAATTAAATCTTTCAATTAGTTATTACTAACGGAAAGACTAACGAAATGACTCAATTAATGTTAAAATAAAATTAAGAATTAATTCAATGTCAAATTAATTTTTCAGGAACGAATTTGTCTATTTACTCATACTTCTTTGATCAAATTAAATATACTATTGAAAACATTTAGGACCAGCAGAACCAAAACCAAAATCAGTTGCACCAAACCTAAATCAAAAGCTAAACTCTATTAAATCGGACTCTGATATTATTTGTTGAACAATTTAGATTATTTGAAAATATATTGATATAATTCAAGATCAAAGAAGCATAAATATTAGAATATATAATTATTTAACATGGTTCGGCTTTTAATTTGTTTCACAAGATAACAGGCAAATTTACTATAAAAATAAAAGAGAGAATTTAAATGTAATAATAATTTTCAAATCTACATTTTAAATATATAAAAAATATTTGATAATTTCTTCTAACTGATGATACATTTTCTTATGAATAATATATATATTCTTTACTTTTTAATATAAATAATTTCATTAAAAGAGTAAAAGTAAGGGCATACACAAATTCCTCCCGCATTGAATTCACATGGGATTGTGCTTTTAGATTAAAGTTTAAGAAAATGATGAATTCATTGCTCTCGCGAGCTCATCCTTTGTCAACCACTTCATTATCTCATTATTCTAAAACTCAGACAGTCACAGCCAACTAAAGCAACGGTGCACATGCCATACACCCAACCTAAAAAGAGACCCTAAAAGTCGATATTTTAGGACTTTTTTCTTTCATTAGTTTGTCTTCAGAATATTATTTGTATGAAATAACTTATTATCTCTATTATAAAAAGAAAGATGTTAATTGTATTCAATAATAAAAGATTATCATTTAATATATATCCGATATAACTTAAACAAGTGAAATCCATTATATATATATAATTAAGTAATAATTAATAAAGTAAAATAAATATATCAATATTACTTGTTAAAAAGTCAAACTCCAAACAAAACCACCTTCCAAACTAACGAATAAAAAAAAAAAAGAGAAGAAACTCAATTCACATAAGTTGACTTCAAAATTGTGGTGACACATCAATTTCAAATGTATGATTTAAGGAACAAAGGCCGGATACAAACTATATACATTATTCCAAGCTTCCCCATTAAGAAAGTATATTTAGGGTATACACTACCCTTCACGTGCTTTCAACTTTATATCGTTTCATCTTGGAAAAAAACCATTAATGTCAATTTATATTGTAGCCTCTCCTGCAAGTACCCACACAGGCTAATTGTACCTATTTCGTTCTTTCTTGCATTATATTTATCACAAAATTAATAATTAAATGCACAACTTTGACTGAGTCATCAAGTGGTAGTTTTCATGCTTCAAAAAATATTTAAGATTTTGATCAAAGCATGCACTTCTTATATAATTTGATAAATTAATTATTTTAATATTATGATTGAATGAATATCATAAAATTAAAAAGATAATTTTTTTTAATTTATTAAATAATGAAACTGAAAGTATTCATATTACCATGACATTAGAAATATTTGTTTCATCTTATGTTTTTGACAAAGTCCTTAACAAACAGCATGCGCAAAGGGCAATTAGGTTGGTTTGTTTTGCTTTCTTTTTTAATTTAAGGCTGGTTTGACTTTTAAGATTGTGTGTGAAAACGTTTACAAGAAAAAGAAAAGGCGCGCATGTGTATTTGGTGCAGGAATAGTCCGCAATGAAGAAGAAGAAAGGGCAGTAGGCAGTAATATTCATTTAATTATAATTACAACCTGTTTGCCCTGCACTGACAATTGATCGTTTTGGGTCCATGAAGTTCGTTACAGAAGAAAATTTTTCTCATCAAGTAGTTGGACACAAATGTCAAACCGTTAGGAATTGTAAAAATGTAAAGGTCATTTTTTTATGATAAAAAATGATAAATTATTTAATATATTGAATATTTAAACGAACCTAAAATGTTAAAAAAGAGAAAATTATAAGATAATATCAAATATGATTACTGATTATTTTGATTGGCTCCTCATAATATTAAATATGTTGAATTCATAGAAATGGTCCAAAAAAAATAAGCTAATATACAGCAAACACCTTTGCATAGACTATTCAAAGCCGTTATAAACAAGTAAGTCCAACGAATAAAGCCACTATGCATTTAAGAATGCTACACCGACGCAACATATTCACCCACACATAACTCATTATTTGCATTGCAATGTGTCACAGTCTTATCATAATTCTCATTAAGACCCACCCAACACTCGCTCCTTCAAAATATTGGTCACTTTAATTTCGTTTAAAATTGATAATGTTAATTTAAGTGAAAAAGTAGCATAACATTTTTTTTAATGAATATCTACGTGTATTATAAAATTAAAAATATTTATCTTTTTCTTGTTTAATACCCGTCAATTTCTTAAAAAAAATGGAGTCATCAAAATTCCTAATAAAAATGGTATCACTCTACTAAAGAATTGGTTGCATCCTTAAGTCCATATAAAAAATTTATTATAAAAGTTATAAAAAAATTTAAATGTATATGAATTTTATGTATAATAAATATATAAATTATAATAATATTATTTAAAATTATGTCAAAATTTTTTAATAAAAATATTTAAAAATATAAAATTCATAAAAATACATGATTTTTCGCACGCAGGTGGGTGATATTTTGTGGGAGCTAGGGGTAGGTTAGAAAACAATTATTTTACCTTGGATATTACTCCATTTAGCAATTAACAATAGCATTGACCCAAAATGAGAAAAGGAGTAGGAGACTACCAAAATTGGACACGTATCCAGAAAATTAACGGAAAGAAAACGGACCTTTACGTGGTGGGCACAGAGATTTGCCAGCTGCTGTTGCCGCGTGACGGATTCAAGGACTTGGAAGACGAAAGAAAGAGCGTGTATGAACGCGCAATGAAAGCCACCAAGGAGATCCTTCTCATACCTGTCACTGAATTCACAAAGGTTCTCATTATTAAAAAAACTTATCTCTCCTTAGACCCTCAGCTCTGACCGCCTTTTGGCTCAATTCCCGAGTGCTTACCCTTCATTGCGACTCGCATTTGTTGAGCGTGCGTTTTACTCTCCTGTTTAGAAATACTCATTCAAAAATAGTTATTTTAGATAATTGCATGGAGAGTTCTGTGTTTTCTTAAGTTAAATGTTTTTATCTTAAAATCATATATTTTTAATTAAAATAAAAATAACAATACCAATGTAAAGTATGTAATCTTAAAATGAAAATTTTCAATTTTCAATATCTTTTTCTAATTATTATAGCAAGTGTAAGCTACTTTTTCATTTTCCAAAAATTTTAAATTAATCTATTTTTTTTTTACATATTGAATACCATATTCTTATAATCCTAATTTTTTTTTCCTTGTCGTTGAATTTGAGTCCACCCATCAATGTAATGATAAAAAGCAGATGTTTAGAATTTGGTGCATTTGCGTATAATATATAACATTTGCGTGTATACAATTAAATTTTGGATTATGCTTCCCTTGGTGTTTGAAAATTTTTATTTTTATAATTTTTTTATGTCTTTACAATTTTGTTATAAAAAATTGTAATTTTTATATAAAATTAAAAAAAATTTAAAAATTTTTATGATTTTTTTTTACAAATTAATTAGGAATACAAGCTTAAACCTATAGGCTAGCTCTTACCTACATCTATTTTTTTTATGGATTAGATTTTTAAAAAAAAATTCTTTTAAATGTGGGTGTAAATAAATTTGTTCGTTTTAGTCCACAATCTATGTAGATTAATTTCTAGATTTCTCCCTTGTATTTTTTAAATTTTATTTAAAAATATATAGAGAAATTTATTTTGACAAAAATTAAATGAGTTAAAAGAAAACTTTTAATGTGATACTGTAAAAATATAGTATCATATATATGTTATATTTGTTAAAGATATAATATATTCTAATGCTTTTATATTTTTTATCAAAAATTTTCTAGTTTTTATTTTCATATATCAATGAATTGGCCCATGATCTAATCCAATCCGTCCAACGATAGTAGTGGATATTACAAACATAAATCCATTTAAATGCAAGTTAAAATAAATCAACCCCTGTAAACTAATAACCTGCTTAAAATTTATCAAAATATAAGGAAAGTTTTAATTATGAAAATAATGTAATATACTCAAAGAATAAAACAATATTAGACCATCACAAATATTCAAAAAAATTTAACAATTAACATAATAAATATCTAAAAAATATAAATTAATTATTTAACTTGTATGTTATAATTATGATTTTATTAGCATTATAATATCATCTATTTAATTTATATATAATTGTTATATAAGTTGAAAAATTGAATTTTTTATTTTATATTACTTTTGAATATATGTTTTATTATTTTTTTAATAAAAATATTATTATAATTAATTATATTTTTCTATTCAATTCCTGTAATATTTTATTATATCAAGTATAAAAATAAAATGAAATATCTGAACATATTAAACATAATTATAGAATTATCATTTCATTATATTTTTATTTTTATTTTATTTCATTCCCTTTAATCAAATGTAACATGAGAAGGAAAAAATCTCAAAATAAAATCGGATGTCATTGCATCATTAAACACTAGTGATATTAGCTTTTTTTAATATAATTTTGAATAATTAATTTATTATTTTTATGTATATGTTATGCATAAATTCATACACCATCATAATTTTTTATAAAAAATTATAAATTTTATATAAAAGTTATTATTTTATAATTATTTTTTATCATCACTTTTATATAAAAATTATTATTTTATAATTATGTTTTATCATCACTCACAAAATCTTCCGAATGAACCGTCAAAGTAATTCTTAAAAGTGATGATTTTTTAGTATTTTTTTAATTTACGAAAAAAATTGAGTTATATTTTTTTTTCTGAAATGAAAAAGAAAATTAGCAAAATGAATAGGGAAGAAGAGAACAAGTATCATTACTCAATTCTTAAACATTTTCCGGCTGACCATAAAACTGGCGGTGGCGGGAATGAAATAAGATGAGTGAAGATCACGCTCCAAATGCTAGCGTCTGCTTTCCCCCCATTAACTGCCTCTTCCCTGTGCGGATACTCTCTTGCTCCGTCCCTGCCCAAACACATCCTACTGATACTCTCTTTCTCTCTCCCCTCACCGTCCAAGGTTCTGAAGTCTAAACCCTAGTTTCTTCCCTGCAAGCGCGGCAAGCTCACCATGAAAGCTTCAGAGACCGATCTTATCAGCCACTCCACGCAGCTCCTCTCTTCTCTTCTTCATGAAATCCCCACCATTCACAACTTCAAAGGTAAATGGTCTCTCATTAGAGCCAAAGTCGCCGATCTTCAAACTCAACTCTCCGATTTCTCTGCCGACTTTCCCAATTCCTCCTCCAATCCTCTCTCCATTGACCTCCTTCACTCCATTTCCCATACCCTCAACGACGCCCTTTGCCTTGCCAAGGATTGTCAGTCTCCTAACTTATCCCAGGGCAAGCTCAAGACCCAGAGTGACATTGACTCCCTTCTGGCCAAACTCGATCGCCACGTTAAAGACTGTGAGATTTTATTTCGAAGTGGAGTTCTGCAAGAGGGCGCCGTCTCAAACATTTCGAAAAGGGAGGCTGTGCGATCCGAAGCGAGGAACTTGATTACCCGTTTGCAAATTGGGGCAGCTGAATCGAGGATGTCGGCCATGGATATGTTGTTGGGTTTGCTTCAAGAGGATGATAAGAATGTGATGATAGCTGTAGCGCAGGGTGTCGTTCCCGTGCTCGTGCGCCTACTCGATTCCACCTCTTCGGAAATGAAGGAGAAGACTGTTTCTGCGATCTCCAGGGTTTCCATAGTGGATAGCAGCAAGCATGTTCTAATCGCCGAGGGTTTGTTTCTTCTGAATAATTTGCTTCGGGTACTTGATTCGGGTAGTGGGTCTGCTAAAGAGAAAGCTTGTGTTACTCTCCAAGCTCTGAGTTTCTCCAAAGAGAATGCAAGGGCAATTGGGTCTAGAGGTGGAATCGCCTCTCTATTGGAAATTTGCCAAGCCGGCACACCTGGTTCCCAAGCTTCTGCTGCGGGGGTTTTGAGGAATCTCGCAGGCTTCAGTGAAATCAAAGAAAATTTCATCGAGGAAAATGCAATCGTTGTTCTTCTGGGGCTTGCCTCTTCGGGAACTACACTGGCCCAGGAAAATGCAATTGGTTGTTTGTCTAATTTGATATCTGATGATGGAAGTTTGCAAATTTTAATTGTTAAGGAAAGGGGGATTGAATGTTTGAAGAATTTCTGGGACTCTGCTCCAACAATTCCAAGCCTCGAAATCGCTGTTGAACTGTTGATGCACTTGGCTGCAAATTCACCGATTGCTGAAGTTCTCGTTTCTGAGGGTTTTATACCCCGACTCGCGGGTGTGTTAAATTGCGGAGTACTGGGGGTTAGAATTGTCGCAGCTCGAGCTGTTTATGCTTTAGGGTTCAGCAGCACCAGGACGAGGAAAGAGATAGGTGACTGTGGATGTATTACTCTATTGATAAAGATGTTGGATGGTAAGGCTGCAGCAGAGAAAGAAGCAGCAGCAAAGACGTTGTCAATTCTCATGTTATATGCAGGCAATAGAAGGATTTTCCGCAAAGATGAAAGGGGTATAGTTAGTGCGGTTCAGCTATTGGATCCGTCAATACAGAATTTGGATAAGAAGTACCCTGTTTCCTTGCTGACCGCACTTGTGCATTCAAATAAATGTAGGAAACAAATGGTTGCAGCTGGTGCTTGTGTACATACTCAGAAACTTGTTGAGATGGATGTTGAGGGGTCTAAGAAACTCTTGGAAAGCCTAGGTCGTGGTAAGATATGGGGAGTTTTTTCAAGGCCCTAGCTGTGAGAAGTTTTTTCAAGATGCAGAAGTTTTTTCAAATTCCAAATCATGGCATAGGAACAAGAGTTGATTCATTGATCTGTATGTATGATAGTTTTGTTCAGTTTTACTACTTTTTCATTTTTATTTTCCCTTTTTCAGTGTTTATAATTGATGTTCATTTGTGATGTAGAGGCGAGTTTTGTTAGATCGATTTCTAGTGGGGCGTCTATCTAGGGACTGGATGTAGATTGTGATCTAACTTTCTTTTAAGTTCATGTTATATATGCAAAACGCATTGATAATTATTGCCGTCTCTTGTTTAGACACGCACTTCTTTCATGTTCTTTGTCCAGTTTTATAGTTATTACACTGACAAATATTCGTGTTGCAATTGATCTTGCATCTGTTGTGTTCCATTAACTTCAGGAGAGGGATAATTAATTGCTTGATTTTTTATAATGCGCTTCAAATGCTTTTACCTTTCATTATGCCACTGTTTGATATAGCCATAGTAGGTTGAGATTGCCATGTGATTTTCCATAAAGTAGGTTCATAAGAGAAAATATCACATCTTCATATCAAAATGTTCCATTATGCAGTGGTGACTAGCTGATAGCTTTTACTTTGTATGATAATTTGCTATTTTGAGACAATATATCATTATAGTAGAGCCTTTCTTAAATATACTGATGTTGCAGTTCACTATTTCATTCATTCATACGGGTTCGTTATTTCATTCATTCATAAGGGTTCATTATTTCATTCATTCATACGGGTAGGTTGGGTACTTATGGAATTCTCAGATTGCAGGTGCCAGAACCATGTTTGACCTTACATATTTATGGGTCTCCTGCCTTGATAACTCTTTGATACTGTTTTTTTTTTTTTTTTTGCGTTGTCATGTACCTGAAAAGCCAGCAGACACCATCGGTTCCAACCTTATCATAGTTCGAGTTCCTAGTTAATGGTATCAAAATTGATTTTCTTTGACAGTTTTTTTTTTTTTTTTTAAATTTAGAACCCAAATAGTATGATGGTTTGGACGTTTTCTAGAACCTTGACTGTTGGACGATGGCCATCTAATTAAGCTTGAGCACCATGTGCATGGGTTCTCCACCATGTGCATATGCTCTATGTTGGCAGTTGTCTAAACAAATCAGGACCTACCTTAATCCTTTGGCTCCATTATTGCAATGTTGCTTAGGCTATAAAGAATTTTCTGTTGAAATTGTGCCTGCATGAACCAAATCTGCGTTCTTGCCTTGTCAGAGTCCTAATTGAAGTTAATAGACGGAGTTTATGACAGCTATAAGTGATGAATCTTGGAACTTAGTGGGCCGTTCCTTAATAATTAGAGAAGCTTCTCTTTTTTTTTTTTAATTGAGAAATACAGGAGCTCTTCTTATCTAGGGACTAAGGGAGTATGCTTAGTACCTAAGATTCCTCATTTGTTTACTTGTTTTTGGTAATTTTGTTTATTTGTTTTTTGTGTGTGCTACAAGATGATAAAATTTCAATTTTGGTAGTGGTCGTTTGAATGATTTTGCGTCCAATCATTGGTTAAGCTATAGTATGGCGTTGAGAAAATTATTTAAGTGTAATGAATATAAATAATTGATTATATGTCTGAAAAAAGTATTTGAGAACTAATTTTATTATTTTGGATGTTGTATAAAAAAAATCACTTTGTGTTGTAAAAATTATGATACAAAATATGTAATTTATGATCACACCAAAGTTTTAAGAGAATAATTCATTTTAAATAATTTAAAGGTTTAACCCCATATATAATAATAATAAAGAATAACAAAATTAGTTTTAACATTTCATCATAAGTTTAAACAAGTACCTAGCTTCTGAGCCATTGGCATTATGGGAATATGAAGCTCATCATAAAATGTTATATGGATTAGATTGAAAATTTTTAATTTAAACTAATTTTATCTATTGAAGTATGATCAACTTCATAAAATGAATTGCGTATTTTAAGTGGAAAATGGTAGGCATAAGATGGACCATGCAATACTGCTATAGAGCACACTCATAGTGCTCGATTGGTGTTTGGTACTTAATTTCACATTTCACGGATCAAGTTGGTTGATACTAAATGGTCCAACTTTCTTATCTGCTAATCTGTCCTCTCCTCTCTTTGCATGCCATTCTCCAATTTGAGCCCAAGTTATATCAACTTCACAACAAGCCTCCATTCTTTCAGGTGATTATTTTGTTATAAATAAATGGCAGTACTTTTTCTCAAACTTAGCCTCAACTTCATATATGTCACCTTTAAATTTTCTTTATTGATTTAAAGATCTATAATACAATAAAAAAAATAATTAGAATTATTATTAAAGAAAAAATTGACTATTAAAATTTTATGGTTAAGAAAACTAATTTTACTAATTTACATATAATCAAATTCATGAAATCATTGCTTCTTTTGTAAGAATTATTTTATAATTCTTCTAATAGGTTACAAATAATTATGCTTATTATTTTGTTAAAATAAACGGGCTAATATATAATCTATAAGAGGATGCAATATAACCCATCAATCTATTAAAGTGATCCACTCACATTGGACTAGGATATCTGTTACTTATTGGTGTAGGCCTCATAGTGCAGGTCTTAACCCTAAAACCCATGATGGGAGGGTCCTAGGGTTAAGATATTGGCTAGGTCCCCTCTGCATTCTAAGTGAGACAGTTTTGTCTATCTGAGCAGCTTGCCCCATTGAGAGACTGCTTAAGGAGAGAAGGACTTGTAGAGGAAGATCCTAGTTAATTTTGTTTTGTAGGTTGTAGATCATCATGGCTACTACAGGTCAGATCTTTTATCAGTATTCTAAATTTCATGCATCCCGATTGATTAATCGATTTAATTATTCTTACATATGGTATCAAAGCTAGTATGCATGATTTAGAATATGATGATATCATAGATGTTATCATATGAATTATTTTAATTTTCTCTTAATCATATGATAATGGAT
>JANHAO010009194.1:0-18635 GCA_026873985.1 Saraca asoca
CAAAATGGCCAAGTTATGCAAAATTTTCCAAATGATGCCAATTGACACTAAATCATAAATACACACTAACACAGCTGGAGTAAGTAATTTTTGGAACTTAAAATGCTAAGTGAGAGAACAAATAAATGAGTGAAATATTTCGTTATCACTTGATACTAATAAGGATCCTTTTTTACCTTTTGATAATAAAGAAAAACTTCTTGGTCCTGAGGTACCATATCTTAGTGCAATTGGTGTAGTAATATATCTTGCTAAAAATATACATTTTGATTTAGCTTTCTTAGTAAATTTATTAGCAAGATATAGTTCTTCTTCAACTAGAAGGCATTGGAATGGAACATATATTTTGTTATCTTCAACGAAGAAGTGATAACCTAGTAGATTTGTTCACCAAGACACTTCCTATCACAATGTTTGAAAAGTTAATTCATAATATTGGAATGCATCAAGTCAGATATCTCAAGTGATATTGTCATAAAATGGATTGGATACGCACTATACTCTATTTTCCTTAACCAAGATTTTGTCGTAATGGGAGATTTTGTCGTAATGGGTTTTCCTAGTAAGGTTTTTAATAAGGCAGTAACCCATTGTATATTTCAAAGAATTATGTACACTTTTTCTTTTCACTAAGATTTTCCCATGAGGTTTTTTGTTAGTAAAGTTTTAACGAGTCATATTCCTTTTTGTAATGAACATCCAAAAGGAGCATTATAAACCATTTTTATGGATGTCTCTATATAACTCCCAAGTCTCTTTACATTTCCTCATGTGTACAATTCATCTCTCCCTTTAAGTTCATCTCCCCATATTTATGTAAGTTCATCCCCTTGTGGTTCTTGTACATACGAACATAAACCTATAAACAAAAGTTACTAAAGTTTATGTTATACAAGAGAATGAAATAAGAGAAATCCTCTTACTTTATCAATTCCTTCATATGTCTTTTACTCTTTTAGTTACACATTTTATAACAATTCCAACATACAAAATTAAAATAGGGCAAAATAAATATAACCCCTTAAGCTAAGTCTTAGTGTCACATAATCTTCCTAAAGTTTTAAATTCTACAAATAATCCCTTAGAAGTTTTGAAAAAAATGAAAATATTAAAATTCCAATTTAAAGAAATAAGAAAAGATAGATGAGTTTCCTATGACTCTTTCTAATTGTTCTTTTAGTGTAGTAAAATCAAAGTAGTAAAGGAAAAAAAATAGTGGAATTTTCTAATTTGAACCTAACATAATTTAGGAATATATTTGTAAAGTGTCAAAATATTTTTAGCCAATATTAGTGATATTAAAGTTCGGTCTATGATGATACTTAAGTCTAATTTGTGAAATGGGTATTTTCTGGTGATGGGTCAAATTATTACCTATATAGCATTATTTTTTTTTTGTCCCTACTCCTAAAATCCTAGTTAGCTGCATGCCATCCCATTAGATTGCAGACAGTATTCTCTCATTTAGTGTGACGGTTAGGGCTTCAAAGGAAGAGTGAACTTGTCAAAGAAAAATTGGCATTGGAGTGAACCTATCACGGGACAATCAACATTACGTAATGGATCAAACACAAAACTTAGGTAATTCTAAATTTTATTTTGTCTATTCACATTCTGTTTATGTCATAATAACATAATTTCAATGTTTTGATTTCTATAAAAGTTTAACAAAAAAAAAAACACATATCTCACCTCCCTAAATGCAATCGAACCAAATTTTAGTAATAATTTATTCAAAGTACTTGTCTTTAATCATGCCTTAAACATATTAAAGACTCAATTCTAATGATAGTGATTTAGTTCAAAAGAAAAGTTACTCTCAAATTAGTTGAAATTCACATAAAAACAATTAGAAAGGGTCATGAATAACTTACACGTATTTTTTACTTTTTTCAATTGAAGATTTTAACATTTTCAATTTATTGAAAAATTAAGAAGGGTAATTTATAGGATTTGAAACATTAGGAATGTTATATAACACTAAACCATATTTAAAGGGATTATTTGTATTTTGTCCGAACAAATTTGATAGCATTGGGTGCTAAGAAAATGCCTGGAAAAAATGAAAAACAGCACAAGCAAAGAAAAGAGAATCAATCCACTATCATAAGTTTAAGATACAGGTAAAATTAATTTAAAGATTTTGAAGAGGAACAATAACTTGTAAGCATTTGTTCTTCAACGAAAGAATTTCAAAAGAAATCCTTGAATTAAAGAAACATAACTCAAGATGAATATCACACAATTTTATATTGAAAAAATACAAGATTTCCGCTTCAACTTTAGGGTATTTGAATTTTATCCCATCAATTTTAACAATTTAAAAATTAAACCCTTAAACTATACAAAATTTAGAATTAACACCCATCATCCACTTAATTAATTATTTTATTAGATTACATGATTTTTTTTGACAAACTTTTTAAATAAGAATCAGAATATTATTGTATATTGGTTTATCATGTTATTTTTTGCACATGATTTTTTTTATATAATTAATAGAAATTAAATTAGATATATAAAATTTTAATTAAATGCTTAAAAATGATTTGAAAATTTGTGTGAAAAAATGATATGACAAACCAACATACAATAATATTTTCATTCTTGCTTAAAAAGTTTACATAGGATAATTAAGTGAATAATGGATGTTACTTTCAAATTTTGTATAGTTTAAGATTTTGATTTCTAAATTTTTAAAGTTGGTGGGGCAGGATCCAACAACCCCAAAATTAAAAGGATACTTTACATCTTTTCCTTTATTCTCTTTTTGTCATTTTCAGAAAATTTTATAACAATCTCCAGTCTGTACTGCAATATTACCCCTATAAATAATAGGAACAATAGGTTTTTCATAAGAAGCATTTTCCAAATATAAGTTAAGGTCTAATAAATTTCAACCTAACTCACTCATCCATATTTTCTTTTAAAGCACCTTATGAATTAGTTCCTAAAAATTTCAATCTAACTCTTCCATTCATATTTTTAATTTTTTTAAAGTAAAAAATAATTTTTTTAATTCATAAAATTAATTTCCTTAATGTTGTCCCTAATATAAGCTACTTGCTTAGAATGAAGCATGTCCCAAACCAAAGCTAAGTTATGTAAGTCTCAACCTAGCCCAGCATATATATTTTCTCTTAAAACACATCAATGAACTAGATTGCATAAGTTACTTGCGGATAATTAATTATAAACATAATTAATTATATAAAATTTATTTTATATTTAGTAACATCTTTTGATAATTGTTTATATATAATTTATTCTTATTTAGATGATATATAGAAAAAATTATTTTTAACATTAAATTATTGAAAAGGATAATAAAGAAAGAGAGAAAGGGAGATTGTGTTATTATTATTGGAACAAGGATAATAAAGACAAAAAAAAAAGAGGTTAATATGGGTATAAATATAAATGTTTCTCTTTCTATAATCCCACTTAAAATAAAAATTACTCAACGTAGTTTTTTGTTTAATCAGTATTATTGTTTATAATTTATTATTGAAAAATTTTACGATTGATAGAGATTTTAGCCCTTATAATTCTAGCGAATTTGTAATTTAGTCTTTATAATTTTATTTTATGTAATTACATCCTAAAGTTTAAAATTATTTGTAATTAAGTCCTCATTATCAATGAATATTAAATCTAACTAACAAAATCCTATATGTTTATTAAATTATATACTAGCATTTTACTTTTATTGACTTGTATTTTATGTTTACCTCACCATTATTTATTAACCCTTAGTTATCATATAAAAAAATTACCTTCATTATTTTCTTTAGAAGAAAAAAAAGGAATTTATATGTTAACAAAGATTAAAATGGTTGATTTTTTTTCCTCGAAATCATTGATGGAGAATAGCAAAAGAGCAGAAGAAAAAAAAAATCTTAACTAGATTTTGAGTTAATTTTTATTACTTGGATTTAATACAAGTTCACTGTGAGACTATTGACAGAGAAATCTAGTTCTGCCAAATTCCTATCAAATGAGATCAATTCTTGAACTCCAAACTACTTTCTGATAATGAAATGACAGATAAGGAAGACGATGAAGATGGTGAAGAGGAAGAACAGTAATGGTATGCAATATTTTTAATGTGGTTCAGCTAAAACTAGGTAGTACTAGTCCCTATGTAACTTTCATTAATTTGAAGGAAATTCTACAGAGTTTCAGTATAGCTATTTCCGCTTGGCTTACAAGGATCCTCCTCTTCCTATTTGTAAAGGCTGGGAGTTTAGAAATGTAATTTTACATGTTGTAAATAAGTTACATCAAACATTAATTGTACAAAACATTATAAACTCCTGCGAATCAGCTTCTACAGGTTGCTTTTTGTGAGTGGGTCCCTTGTCTTGTGAGTTGACATAAGCATGTCTGGTGCTCTGTCTCATTGAACTTTCATCCAAGCAATGCGTTGCATCTCATGAGCTATTTTCGGCTCGGGGTTGCCACTAGTCTTCAACGAGATCGAATTCACACTTATCAGGGTGAGCTCGAGTGAGGCAATTCATTTCTTGATGAGCTAGACCTCTAACCTTTGGTTTCATTGCATCTTGACCTCACAATTAGCGAGGTGGCACCTTCTAGGTAACCTTAGCTAACTGAACTTCTTTTACTTGGACTTAGTTTCTGCTGAGCCTCTACCAATCTACTTTGTGAGACCAAATTTTACCCATAACATAAGCCCCCCAACTCTCAGTTTGCTTTGCAAACTGGGAGTTGTAATTTTGCTGTGCAGTCAAAGTCTTTGCTCTGTTGCCCTATCATTTCAGACTTCAATTTTTTCATTTCATCTGCTTTAGGCCATACCTCATATTGTGCGTAATCTATGGTCGTTGGCATGGCAACCTTATTTTCTCTGGATCATTTGATCTAGAATAGCCAATTATCCCTTGGGTCCTTTACTGAACCTGGACTAGTTTATAAAGCCTGAGAAACTCTTCTTGCTTTTTCATGGAATAGCCTGATGGATGCTTTAGTTAAGCCTCCCATGTTTCTGGTAGTTCAGCTTCTGGTGAAGTGCCTTGAGGTATACATGGCCTACTGCAGGAATTTAGGAGGCATGAATAGCCTATTGCACATGATTTCTCTGCATAACTCTTCTTGTTGGTTGTTGGGGATTCTTATGCAGATCTTTGATTATTTCCTCATGGTTCTATCGTGAGATTCAGCCTTGCCAGCCAGACTCCTGAGCGCTTTTTGAATTACTCTGGGCGCGAGTCAGGAAAGAAGCCCCTGGCTGAGGAAGGCTATAAGAAGAAGAAGAAGATTGAGGAGCAGTCATGCTTGTCAATCCTCTGGCCAGTTGGAGTTCATCTCCTAAGGGCCGGCTCTTTTCTTCCTTGTGGAAGCGATTGCTGTAAGCTTTATGCTTTAACTCTGTACTTCCAATCTTCTGATATAAATTTACCTTGATGAATGAAGCCTTTTAATGAATGAGCTTTCTTTGTAACTCTTAAGTGCTGTATTGGATGCTCTATATATTACAAATGATAACATATACTCCTGTAAAACACAGATGAATAAGATATTCAAATAACCAATCAACCATATTTAGTTAATAATAATTTTGGGCATCCGAGTGCCTTTATAGTCAATGAGTAGTATTTAGGTAGGTCGCATGAGAGGTGTGAATGTTTGGTCACATGAGAGTTGCAAGCATTTGGTTGTATGAGAGTTGTGAGCATTTGGTCGCATGAGAGCTGTGATGGATTTATTGTAGCGCCTTCACGCCTAAATGAATTTGGGTTCTTTTTTAGATTTTGAGTGTTTAATAGTGCCTCCGCATGTGAGGTGTTGTCCATTTTGGAAGTATCTATGGGGTAGGCTTTGTGCCATCTCACCCCCCAGATGTATCCGTTTTGGATGTATCGACAAGGTAGGCTTCGCACTATCTTACCCTTAGATGTATCCATTACTCTTGTCCCTTTAGGGTATGGGTTATTGCCCTCATTCTTCCCAAAGGGCACTTTTGTGTCACAGCTAATCAGCCGGGAATGATACCAAATTAATATAGAATAACTCTCTTTTTGTACAGTGTTCCACCAAATAATCCAAAAAAATTTAGAAGCCTTTCATTAATTTTAGTATAACATTACATAATCAGAATATGGTTCTAATAGAAGGCTCTTGCTCTCAATCAGCGATTTGCTGAGTCTGCTAAGCTTGCTATTCAGAAAGTTGGACCACATAATCTCATAAGTGACCTCTTTTGATGAAGTCTTCTATGACATCTCTTAATGCCCAACACTCCGAGGTAGTGTGTCCAACCTCATTGTGTAAAGCATAGAATCTACTCAAGTCTCTAAATTTGTTAGGGGCTCTTATGGGCTTAGGCTTCCCAAAATCTTCCTTGCCCCTTTCTGCATCAAAAATCCTATCTTGTGTATCAAACAAGACATTATAGCTTTCATGGCGACCTCGATGTTGGGGTCACATACTCTTGGCCCTCTTTGCAGGCTGGTTGCTAGGATTGTTATTCTGACTCTCTTCACTCCTCTTTTTGCTCTAGGGAGTGCTAGTTGTCTCGCCCTTCTGCTTGGGCTCCTCCGTGTCGAAGGTCACCTCCCATCTAATTTGCTTGGTAGCTCACTCGTAAAGTTCAGTGAGATCTTGCACTGGGGACTTGTACAAACTTCTATATAGCTTTCTATCTTTATAGAGTCCCGCAAAGATCACTGTTAGGATATTCTCCTCTAAAGGATTTTCTATAGAATTGGCCTCTTGCCTAAATCTGGCTATGTAATCTTTCAGTGATTCATTCTTTCATTAAAAGATCATGGTGAGGTGGTAGGGAGGCACGAGCTGTCTCTTTAATACCTGATATTGATTAATGAATTTCCTCTAGCACTCTTCCTAACTATTGACAATATGAGTTGGAAGACTTCTGAACCATACCTGAGGTATGCCTCTTAATGTGGTTAGGAAGATGTGGCACTTGACCACAGGATCAGTTGTTTAGAGATCCATCTGGACATTGAATGCATCTAGACAGTCACAAGGATCATTGTTCCCATCATATAACAGGATCGTGCACACTTTAAGTTTCTGGGGGAGGGGTTGCATCTCTATCTCCATGAAGAATGGGGAGCTCTCTTCATTACGGGCTTCCTTATTTTGAGCTTGGAGGTATTCCTCTAGCCGTTTTAGCCTTTCTAGCCCTTCCCTCATCAATGGGTCTTGCATTTTGGATGGCAGGCCAAAGGATTATTGGTTCTTCTTCCCCCTTTGGCTAGTCTTATTCAAGCTCTTAGCTTATTGCAAGCCCCCAGATCACTGGCTATCACGATCCTTGCGAGTCTCTTTTTGGGCCTTTTCACGTAGCTTCTGGAGCTGTGTCATGATCTCCTCTTGCCTTTGTGCACCTTGGGTTTGTGCTTGTGCCAGCACTTTAATAGCTTTAGGCAACTCTCTTACCATGTTATCAAGCATTGGCTGGGGTTGTTGAGGCATTTGTGCCTTTTCAATTTTAGGGGTAATAGCAGGCTGGTGGTGAGTTTCGACAGTATGAGTGTTTGCTGGCTGAACAACTGGAGTGTTTGAACTCTTGGTGATTCTTCCTCTTACCATTTTAGCTATACAGAAAAGAAATCAGGAAATCTGAAAGCAAATGGGCCCTCCTACTAGCATAAAATATTGATGGAGAAATCTGGTTCTGCCAAATTCCTGTCAACTGAGATCAGTTCTTGAACCCTAAACTACTTTTTGGTAATGAAATGAGAGATGAGGAAGATGATGAAGATGGTGAAGAGGAAGAACAATAATGGCATGCAATATTTTTAACATAGTTCAGCTAAAATCAGGCAGTACTGGTCCCTAAGTCCATAGTAACTTTTATTAATCTGAAGGAAATTCTGTAGAGTTTCAATATAGCTATTTTGGCTTGGCTTTCAAGGATCCTCCTCCTCTTATTTATAGAGGCTGGGAGGTTACAAGTGTAATTTTACATGCTGTAAACAAGTTACATCAAATATTAATTGTACAAGTCATTATAAACTCTTGCAAACCAGCTTCTGCAGGTTGCTTTCTATGGGTGGGTCCTTTGTCTTGTGAGTTGACATAAGCTTGTTTGGTGCTTTATTTCATTAAGCTTTCATCCAAGCAATGTGTTGCATTTCACGAGCTATTTTCGGGTCGGCGTAGCTGCTAGTCTTCAGCAAGATTGAATTCACACTTGTCGGGGCGAGCTCTAGTGAAGCAGTTCATTTCTTGATGAGCTAGACTTCTAACCTTTGGTTTCGTTGTATCTCGACCTCATGATTTGTGAGGTGGCACCTTCCAAGCAACCTTAGTGAGCTGAGCTTCTTTTGCTTGGACTTAGTTTCTGCTATGCCTTTACCGATCTGCTTTGTGAGACTAAATTTTACTCGTAATAGAGACTTAATTACAAATTATCTTAAACTTTGGGATGTGATTACATAAAATAAAACCATAAAAATTAAAGTACAAATTTATTGAAATTATAAGAACTAAAATATCTATTAACCCAATATTTTAAAAGGGTAACTAAACATCTTTGAAAAGTAATATAATCAATTATCTTACCTATAATTGATTATTGAAAAATTTAATCGCTATACCAAACAAACACCATATCAATACTCTAGGTTATATTTTTCTTTAAAGAACCCTTATGTTCTTTGCTTGTCAAAATAACTAATTTCCTTCTTTAGTCAAGACATATGTGAGATGTGGCATATAAACCACAAACCAATCATATCACAGCTTTTAGTTTGAAATTATGGACAAAAGCAACTCTAGCATGAGTGTGAAAAATAATGAAGGAATCTGATGCAAAATATTGATGAATGAGCGAAATTGAGAATTGTGCAACCTAGCTCATAGATGTGTTTGTTAAAAAATATGGATGTTGAGCTAGGTTGAAAGTTCCATAACTTAGTATATTTGGGACATGTTTCATGCTGAGTTAGGTTGTGTATTTCAGTACTTCAATAGGACACATCATCAAATTTTAAGATATTTTGATAATGATGGTTCTATTTACTTTAATATGATTTTAATATTTAATGGCACATTGTCTTCATTTAGTTGAATTACTACAAATTTGGCTCAATTGATTGTACTATTAAGGTTATAATTGAACAATATCAATCCAAGGGAGAAAGAAATTTAACCAACCTTGCCAATCAATACAAGGGCAATGATTTTGTTCACATTATTAACACCTACAAGCACAGAAAAGGAAGTGAGCAAGACACTCAAATGGATATACCAACACAGAAACTAATCAAACTATCAAACTATTCAGTTTAGTCCATGATATTTACCTTCAAGACACCTTTTCCGAGAAAGTCAAATCCTCCCTCTCTAAATTCAAGGGCTTTATAAATCCCTATATATATATATATATATAAGCACCCTTTAGCAACCTAAAACATCCAGTGGTAAATGGTAAATTAGACTAGAGAGAACTGTGCAGCATACCAATGGATGCCTTGTGAGGAACAATAACTCCAGTAAAGGTACCATCTGAACATGTCAAATCAACCTATAGTAATCCAAATCCAATAAGAAAACCATGTAAGAAACATTTCTAACAATCTAGAGCTCAGAAGGTAAACCACCCAACCAAATTTTATTTTTGAAAAAAGAAAACCACAGAATAAGGAAAGATATAAAAGATAGTGCTTAAAAGGATAATCTACAAGTGTAGTCCAAATAATTACACTAATCAAATGCAGACATTCTTGGCTAAAACTATTTCAACTAAACTCAAAGAACAAAAGGCATGTGCTTTCTAAATTCAATTTTAGAAGAGTTTGATGATCATTGCAACCTTGAACAATTGTGAACAGTGGCCAAAAGTCACTTGCAAAAAGACTTGAATGATGGAGATCGTCAAAGCCTCTTCAATACTAAAGTTAGAGAAAATTCTAATATGAGAATAAAGTATTCAATTATAATAAATTGAACTCGTACCTTGCTATTTATAAATGACTGCAAAGGGGTAAAGGGATCTTTTGCTCAATTGGTGCCTTTTAACTAAGTTAGACTTTAACTTATTCTACTCGGTTGTGAGGCCCAATATTTATCTCTTTGTTGTATGTTTATTACTAGTTTTTGGTGAGGCTAGTCTGAACTCTTTCATAGTGTCTTAACATGGTCAGATGTTAATCGATTGTACATATGTATGACCTCAATTTAGCTAAAATCTCAATCAGCCAATTACTTTTTAATTGACCAAACTATGCTATGATGATCCTTTTGTCATTATCTCGAACTATTACTAGACATTAATTGGTCATTAATAAAAAAAGCTTTCCTAACTGCTTTCCTAAAATTGACACTTTTTTCATCCATTTCTTGGCAATTATCTCTTCTTAATCCCCCCCAAGTGTATCCTTATTTGAGACTCCTTTGAAGCTATTACAATCCATGGGTTTGTCCATTTCTTGGAAATTATCCCTTCTTAATCTCAATCATTTGTGTGCTTTGAACTCATCCTTTCATTTGAATTTTTCTTAGCTTATAAACCTTTTTTGAGTCCTCCCATCAATGGCAAAATTATTCTTTTCCTTTAATTCCTATTGGTGTTTCTTGTAGTTTCTTCTATTATTCTGATTGTTCATTATTTCATGATTTTTCATATTTGTTAGAGAGCTTTAGAGGCATGTTTCTTAAATTAAGAATCATTCAGAAAGATTTATGCTTCTTGTTATTACCATGATAATGTATTCTTTAAAGATTTGTAGTCAAATGCGATTTGTTCCTGAGGTAGGTGTCAAAGATGTCACAGTGAATAATAGCAAGAGGATTCTTGCAACAACCATAAAGGAATTCATGGAGATTACAAAGGTTTGCATCCTTAGGAGCAATTAGTCAATGATGTCAAATTTTAATAACGATTTTGCCATTGAGTTCTGTTTGAGGGCTACCATTAGTTAAGGTAATGGAGAATTTTGAAATGCTTTAATGAATTACTATCCACCCATAATGGGTTTGATCATTGCTAAAATCAAGGTTGAGGATGATCTTCAAGGAAGCAAAGGATACACTTTTGAAATAGCTTTTGCGGATTTGATTAATAATTCCTTACAGACAATATAGTCTAACAAGGAAAAACAAAGAAGCTTAATAAGAGCAAATTTGGATGATAGTATAATTTCAATTTTTGTTGTTGATATTCCTCAACAAATGAAGTTCTCAAATTCCCAATTGATGGGCAAGTATCTAAGATGGACAAGACAGCCATAATGATGGAAGCTTGGTGATTAATCCTAAACTCACTTCTTTCGGTCATTGTCATAGATGTAGATTAGGCATACTTGTGAGAGTAGATTATGGAAGACTCTCAAAGAAAGTCTATTAAGGTAGTGTACCTCCTTTGTAGAAATTTTGTAAAGATTTATGTACTCCATATTTAAATAATTTGAAAATTCATGTATTATGCAATTGTCAAGACTAAGCAACTTTACTTTTGGAAAACCTGCAATCCATAATTTTTTTAATAGAATTTGCATTAGAGTCAAACGGTTGGCACTTTGTACCCACTCTTGCAAGGTTTTATATTGGCCTATACCAAAGTTTGAACGGTCATCTTGTTTTTACTACTAATGATGTTTGGTTCTAAAACTAAATGTCTTGCATTCATGGCAACTGGCATTGAAGATTAAACAGCTTACGTTTGATAGTATCTTGTACTGAACCTGAGCAACTTGTGCTCATGGCAACTAATATACCGAAGATTAAGTAACTTATGCTTGCGGCAACTTGTGCCAAAGATTAAGCAGTTTGTGCTTGTGGTAACTTGTGCTTGATGGTTATGAGCAAATTATGCCCATTAGTATTTTTCTCTTCATTGATTAATTTGAATTTCATTATTCTTCCTAATTGTAGCTTTAAATTTCTCACCTTTATAAGGAGTACATCTTGTTAATATTATGATAGGAATGGAGCTTTTAGAATTTCTAGAAATGTGCTAGCAAAAGTAATAGTGAAAAAAAAAAGCAATATGCCATGATACAAATTCCTACTTAAGAACTAGGTCACATGATTGCCTCATTTCTTTACCTTATATTTCTTTAATTCACCGATCAAAGTTTTGCCATTTATAAACCATGTCTCTAGTTCTAATTATTTACCAGCTTTGGACATTAGTCCATCTTTCAAACTATTCATATAACATCTTCAAGCAATACATTGATAAGCTCTGACATGGCCAACACTATTGTCAGTGGGAAATTTCATTGATAGGTGAGACATTGACACAATGGCCATAGCTTGATTTCATGATGTTTGTTTAAGAATTGCATTTAAGGCTATGTTCAATGTATCTACTACTAAAAACTCAATATCTAAGTTCTGCACTTGGGGCCATGTTCCAAAAAACACCCTTAGTTTGATCGATCCCTAAACAGATACTTACTTTCTTGAGAAGCCAACTAGATTTCCTTGATACAAGATCTTTTGATTGAAATGTGTACCACTCTTGCCATATGAGCATATAAAATGCCAGTCAAACTCCCCTGATTGATAAAATCCTTTTCATAGTATAGTTGTGAATGGTTACAGTAATAACCATCATGTCATCATGTTATCAATTAAAATTTGGGACGTAATTGTCTTTAGAGAATAAGATGGTCGGCTATGGTTTTGGTTTCAATATCTTTCCTCCTACAAACATGATTGACTATAAATGCCTCTTTCTAGCATTCTTCAAGACTCCTCCCACAAATCCTCCAGTAATAGTTTCCACAACCCCTATGATTTCTGTTGGTTTTCCTTCATGTTCTTTGCTCCTATTTTCTAGCCTTGCATGCAAAAAATGTGATTAAGACCATCGTCACTCCTTTAGTCTCCATGGTTTATACAATCATTTCTTACCATTATGTCATATCTTCTATACTGTTGAAGATGTCCTCTTCATATCAACACTTTGATCTCGTTCTTTAAACTTTCCTATTTGTTTGTATTATGAATCTAATGTCTATGAAACTTACAATACTTGTTTGTTTCTTGTGGAGATGGCTTTTGACTTTTTTGAGGCAAAAGCTTTATCAACTTTACTACTTTAACATCGTTCATGATCATTTTTAATGAAACATTCAATGATGTGATATCATTTAATTGTTGTTTCAGAAAATAACAATCTTGACGATTATTTCAGTCATTCCTCTATTGGTCTTCATTTATCCACTTCACTTGCCTTTTTGCCTGCTTGATCTCCTCGACATTGATAAACTTTGTTGATCATGCCAAAAGGTCAATTAAATTGTCTACTAGCTTCTTCACAAAGACTTTAAGAAGTTTTCTAATTGGAGTCCTATTAAAATAGAATGAAACACAACTGCTTGTTGCAAATCTTTTATCTCTAAAGCAAGTTGATTGAATCACCCAAGATACTTCTTCAATGACTCATTTTTCTTCTGTCTCATTGTCATCAATGAAACACTAGTCTTTGTGTGAATTGGAGAAGTTGCAAAATGAGCTAGGAATTAATCAGCCAGTATTCAAAATTGTCTGATTGAATTTGGCTTCAAGCTCATGAACCAATGAAGTCTTGCTTTTTTAAGCATAGTGGAGAATGCCCTACACATGATTGCTTCCAATACATCTAAAAGTAGCATTGCTACACAAAATGCCTCAACATGTTCTTTGGGATCATTTATCCTATCATATGATTCCATGTTGATCAAAGTCTTGAAATTCTAATGTATTAGCATTTGCATGATGTCTAGAGTAAAAGGATGTGAGTTTTCCTTATCATTATGTCTGTGATAGTCATGATCGTTATGGTTGTTGGACCAATTTAGTTTTCTACTCCACCTTCCATCAGATTAGGAATTAACCATTATGTTCTCTTTCATATTCACCATAGTAATAATCATGGTCATGTTGGAAATTATCTTGATCGTCACAATGGCACTGATACCACCACTCATCATGGTCATAATCCCACTGTTCATTATGGTGATGATTGTTGTTTTGCATTACATTGGTCATTGCATATATTCAAGCTCTGTGCATAGCTGGTGATTTTTGCTATATATAATTTCAACATTGGAGTCATTATGGTGATGATGACGATGTCACCTATAGTGATGTTAATGAATGGAGTGCCGATCTTTGAAAGTTCAACTATTTTCACCAACTCTAGATCTTGGTAGAGAACATCAATCATTATTTTCTTGCATTTTTGCAAGTGTTGTGTTCATAAAGATTTGAAAAAAAAATTAAACTAGGATACCACTACAAGAATTTTACTATTTAATGATGAAATTTAGTGATGGATAGTTAATGATGGCATTATTGACATGCTTCGTCAAAAACAATGCTCTAATTAGCCTATTTTTTTGAAAAAAAAATATTTACTATTTAGCAACAGAATTAGTGATATTAGTGACAAAAAGGAACACTTTTGTCACAAATTCCATCATTAAATTTAGCTTTATTTTCACACCAATGTTACCAATGGAATTTAGAAGTGGAACTTTTCAAATTCAACATATTAATGGAATTAGTGATGAATGTTAAAATTATTTTTTAAAAGTTTTCACCATAAGAAAAGATTTATTTATGTCCTATAACATCCCGAATTTTCTAAAAAGAATTTTGGTAATAAAATGGCTTTTCAGAAAATCTGAAAATGTTAACTTTGAAATATTTCAAAATTTGAAATTGTAATTTTGGGATACAAAGCATTCAGACAAAGTGGAAAAAGATTTTATGAATGATAGAATTCTTTAGAAAGTGGAAGTTCTCAATTCGAATGCTCATGGAGCAAAAAAACTATGTTTCCAGAATTTAATATTTGAAAAAACTTCAGAGAGATTGAAATTAGGGGTGCGAGTGCTCGACAAGTGTAAACTTATAGTTGTTACAAAGGTGATTAATTTAACTAATTTTTATTAAAATTTCACGGTCGCTAGCGATCAGTAAGTATGACGACTTTAAGTGAAGAAATCGACAAAGTCACCAAATAAGAAAAAAAAATTATAAAACTTGTTAAGGAAGAAATCAAAGGAAGTTGACTCAAATTTTTCATTTCCATTTTTGCACTCTCAAAGTTAGTTCCCTCTCTCTCTTTTAAAGCCATTCACGGTTGCTTCAAGCAACCCATTTGCTTCTTCTCCAATTTAGAGTTTTTCTTTCTACAAACTCTCCTTCTCTCTTCAGGTGATCTCTCATCATTCCATATAAATGTCTTATATTTTTACAGTTGATTCCTCTCTTCATCCTCTTCAATTTGATATCAAAATCTTTTTTATTCATGGAGTAAAAGTTGAGTTATAAATTTTTTAAATCTATTATCACTATTCACTTCACTATTTAACCATTCTGATTTTTATGGTGTTTTAGAGCTTCATTCTATTAGATATAGCTTGTTTCTATTAAATGGAATCATAATCTAATTGTATATGATTAGTTGAAGGGGAAAAATCCTTGGAAAAATCTAAAAGCTAATAAGCTCCTCTTTTGTGTTCTTGAAGACTATTGAAGATCTTTATGAAATTTATTTAATATATTTGTTCTAGCTGCTAAGGTGAGTAGTCCTTACCTTTCTTGTGAATTATGATATGTTCTTGTTTGTGATCTGTTAATTAATTGATGCAAATAGATAAAATGAGTTCTTTTTTTTTATGATGGTGTAGCCAAATTTGAGGTTGAATAAAGTTGTTAAGGTGTTGTTTGGTTTGCTATGGAAATAGCTAAGTTACAAGATTATTTAAACTTTCAAAACATGTTGAAATAAAGAATTTCAATAGAAGGTTGAATATTTCCCTATTTTTCTATTGTTTTCACACAAAATCTGCTTTTGCAAGTCAAATCATAGCTTTTTAAAATAAACTCACAACCATGCTCGTGATAACCCAGCACTTTTATTCTTACAATTTGACTCAAATTTTGAACTAAATTTATACTATTTGAATTGATATTTCCTACTCTGTTTGTCAATTCTAATCACGATCCGGATCATGTTTAAATTTAAACTTCCAAAAAGTTTTCAAAATTCAGCTAAATTTCCTCGATTCTACTCAAATTTCTTTAGCAATTTTGATCACAATTCTACTTGAATTTCAAACCTGATTCTGATCACTATTCTAATCACATATTTAGAATTTTTCTTCATTCTTTTCAGTTCAAACTTCATTCTCTTAAAAAAAAAAACCTATTCTATCTCTTTGGGTCTAAACTTACATAGGATACAATTAAGTTGGATAAAATAGATAAGAACCCTTGAATGAATAATTTCCAAGTTAATACTAATTAACCTAATAATTGTTTGTAGATAAATGTTATGGAAGTAATATGGATAGTTATAAAGATAGTGTGATAGAGAATATGTGTTTGAGACAGTAATGAAATGATGGTCTATACGTGGATAATTGGAAAATGATCATGATACTTATTATAATAATAGGACCTATATAATAATAAATGAGGTCTAAGTTTGAATATTCTTTAAGAACTGGCCTATGATATATAATGGCAATGACATGTGATATATGTTATAAAGATGATATGAAATATATGTGAATGATAGATGACGTGACGATGTGATGAAAAATGATGCTATTGAGATACTTGAAAATTCCCCATGAAACATAGGATGGCAAATGATAAATGACTATGATTGTGGAAATGCAAATATTATGAATAGTATATCATATAAACTTTGAGAATGTATATAGGATATTGAATAGTATGTGATGATGATTACTTTTAGAATTATAATCATTGCAAGTATTATTAATAACACAATATTTCATGCATTTATTTGTCCTCATACTTAGCATTTTAAGGTCCAAAATTGCTTATTTCCAGCTATGTTAGTGTGCATTTGTGATTTTGTGTCAATTGGCATCATATTGGAAAATTCTGCATAATTGGCCATTTTCAGCAATTTTTGTAATCTGGCTATATCTTGAGCTACAATTATCCAATTGATGTAATTCTTATCTTTCAAGAAATCTAAGAGATATATCTATAACTTTCATGAAGACTGCAAAAGCCGAATCACACAATTGGTTATCTAAAATTGGAGCTCAAGTAAAAATCAGAATACTATCTCAGCCCTGTCCTGATAGCCTGACCTCCGAGCATTCAACAAGCCATAACTTGAGCTATAGAGGTCCAAATGAGGTGAAACAAAGCCCAAATGGAACTAACACATAAATACACAATTCATATGAAGACTTTCAGAGTGGAAAAGATCAAATTAGGAGTAAAAAATGAGCTTCAATTTAGGGGCAGAAATGCTATGAAAATGGGCTCTGTAGAATTGGACTTTCAAGGCTCTAATTGGCATGGATCTTAAGCCTATTGCACCATCTCTTGATCTAGCAAACACTCAGCCAGCTGGAGACTAAAAAGATAGAAGAAAAAGAGGAAAAGTAGTCTACATTGAGCTCCACACACAGAAGAGTGGCAAAAAGCTACCAACTAGCCATCATGCCTACTCACCAAACAGCAGAATAGCCTCTCCTTTTCCCGGGTAGCAACTCCTTTTGTTTTAAGTCTTTTGCTTTAGTTTTTGTAACATATTGTAGAGTAGTTTTAGCTTAGGTTAGCTCATTTTTCTTCCTTTTTCTTTGTGTTTTTCAGCCTCCATGGAAGGCTGAAGTTGTAACCAATCCAAGGGGCTGCAACACTTGAAGATTAATGTTGATGTTTTGTTCTTTCATTCTACATTCAATTGCTGGCCATTTCTTTCCTATTTCCTCTCTATTTTTATTGAGTTTTTTTAATTGATTGGCTTCAAGTGGTTTGGTTGACGATATGATTGTTGCTTAATGATCAACTATAGAAGAGGATAGAAAAATTAGCCAATACATTGAGCTTTTGATGTGTTGTTTGCTTGGTTGAATCTTAACTGCTTAGGATAGATTCATTAATCATTCCAAGGCTTCTTATTATGATTTTCAACAATCGAATGAACCTTAAGTGATCAAGGATGCATTAATCTCAAGCTAGTTGATTCTCTTGGTTGGTTGCTTATTATTTATTATGTTTTTGTTTCTATTTTGTTAGTGTAGTTGTAGCTTAGTTTTTTGCCAACCCCTTCCCCCATTTACATCTCCTAATTGATTGATAATATCCACAAATGATCTTTGGATTCAACCTGGTGTTGCTCTATGCTACAAGTAGAGTAGTACAATCCGATTTTATAAATTTCTAATTTGATTCGATTGCAACAACTGAACATGTCAAATTTTGGCACCGTTGTCGGGGATCATTTTGATTTTATCAATCATATTAGGAGTGTTTTTATACACTAATATCACTAACATTTTGTTTTTGCAATTGCTTTCTTTTATTTCCCCTATTTTTCCCTGTTTTCGATTCTATTTTTCAAAATTTTTAGTAGCACTATTCATTGCTAGAATCACTACCTCAGAATTGGCTGAAATTTGGTGGACATATAGAAGATAATGTGCTGATCAAGACTTGTGTTAACACAAGCTCCAACCTATTTTGGCCAAATTTCATTTTTTAGACCATTTTTTCTTTTTTTAAGATTTTTTATTTAATGTTTAGGTTCCTTATATGTGTAGTTTTTGAGTGGTACTGGTCTTGTATTTTTTAAAAATGTGTAGATAGGTTAATTGTTGCTATTTTGAGTGATTTTTAGCCTTTGTAGTTGTGTTGTTGTGTTTTTAGCT
>JANHAO010009195.1:0-18694 GCA_026873985.1 Saraca asoca
TTTATTTTAAATAAATTAATAATTTGCAACAAAATTTTTTATTGTTATTAAAAAATGAAAAATTTTGCATCAAAATTTTATCCTTCTTGCAATTTTTAAATGAATTTGCAATAGTCTTATTTTTTTATTGCAAGAGTTGAATGATTTTGCAACAATAATATATTATGTTTGCAAATGCCATTTAAAAAAAAAAGAAATTGATTCTTAAAGTATATAATTAACAACAAAGGTAAAATGTTGATGCAAATTCTTTGATGCAAAATCACTTTTTTCTTGTAGTGCAAAGAAAAAAAAAACAAAAAAACCTTCCTTTCTATAAGTGTCAAAATCTGTTTCAACAAATCAATGAAAGAATTACACAGAAGCTGCTTTTGGCTTTTTGAATCAATACACAACTTCTACTCCACCAAGCAATTTACAATCAATAAAGCGGGTTAGGCCTATCCACCCCTATTTCTATCTTGGGAAATATTTCTAATTTTATCATAATATAAAAAATTTTAAATTATTTTAACATTATTGTTATGTGAATAAGGAAATTACTTTCTTAATTTTAAGATCCACTTAAGCATAGTGTCAAAATATAATAAACAATAATATTAAAATTTCAGTATTATAATAGAATTAGAAATATTTCTTCAATTATAAGTGAATTGGTGGCTCAAGATTGGTATTGAGAGTATACGTGCATGCAATTCAACAACCTATAAATTCTTGTTAAGATTATCTTTCACTAACTACTCAAATATAATATTTATTTGATACGTACTTTTATAATTTTTTAGATAGATTTTTATATTTTTTTATAATTTTTTATTAAAATTTGTTTCTTTTATATAAAAATTAAAAATTTGAATAGTTTTTATGTAACTTTAAGTAATGATAGTCTGATTTTTGTGTAGTTATTATATGTTAAATCTATACACATTTATATCTTTTTAAATAGAAAGGAGATAAAATAGTTACATCGTAAAAACCTGATAATTTTGATGATGCATTCGCAATGGTTTTGGAATGTATCTTAAATCCATAATTTCTACCGAACAAAATAAAAAAAAAAAGGTAAAAGGAAAAACACATTCCACCTTACAAATGACAATCAGCAAACAATTTTTTTGTTTTTTTAGATTACTGAACAGAAATATTAACTCCTCCCTTATGGATTGATTTCACTAATTACTTAATCTAGATTATTAAAGTTCACCAGGAAACTTAGGCCTTTTCACTTAAGTAGCCCAAAATAATGCACCAATTGTGACAACATTGTTCATCGCGGACAATAAAAGAAACACATAAAAAAGGTTGCAGAAAAATATTAAAATATAATTTTGACCTCTCACATATTTAAATTTTTAATTTAATTATTAATAGATTTAATTTTCTTCCATCAAAGGTCTGTCCATCCACTTTGTATTATATTAACTAAATTAATTATGTTGAATCTAAATTTCGATGTGATACTTTTCAATTCTTGCGTAAACACTTAGTAAGGCTTGCAAAATAGTAAGTATAGTGTGTAATAAAACAAAATTTTATTAGATGATAAAAAGAAAAAGAAACTAAAATGGTTATTTTGTGACCCTACTCTTGAATTCGGGGGCATTTGGTTTTATGGGATCCTTTTTGCATTAATAAGAGGAAATTCCACATTCTCAATTGATTCACAATTAAGAAAAAAAATCAAGAATGTACTCATTTTTTAAAATAATTTTAGCTTAATAAGGTGTCTCATACCTTATTTTACTGTGAGAATCTTTTAATACTATAAAAAACATATATTACTTATCCATCCATTATTCCTTACAACTATTATTACCTCAAATTATTATTATTTATTGTTATTAATCATGACTCACCACCACTTATCATATTGATCGATATTGACTTATCACCTTTTCAATATTGATCGGTCAACTTTTTAGCATTAACCATTATTTACTTGTCAACCTTCTATTATTGATTCTGTTGATCGGTCAACTTTCAACGACCACTCATTTTCCAATCATTTACCAATTTGACCTATCAATTAATTTTTTAGCTATGACAGCACAATATTATAATATTTATAAGAATTTCATTAATTAAATTAAACACGATAATGTAACCTTGTTGAGAATCATACTTCAAGGAATTATATTCTTGATAATGTTAAGATTCTATATGATTATGTTAACTAAATGAAGACAATGCCATGTGATAGGTTTAAAATATAGATAATATTATACATATATTAAAGGATGTTACATCATATTTTGAATTTTTATGTCATCAATTATATTAATAAAATTAGAGGAAAATAAATAAAAAAATCTGATTAAATCAAATTGGATTTATTAGGAATCATAACTTAAAAAGAATAAAACTTAAATAAGGATGAAATTTAGAACTTTGCATTTCCTGTGTCTATGTTTATTGTTCATTGTGGGTAATGCGGACACCCCAAAATCTCTAAATAAGAAATCTACAACCCCTAACTTTTTTCCCTACTTTTCTATTAATGAATTAAGTATAACTTTTTACTTATGGTCCACCTAAAATTTCCTTGGGAACCACATGTGGGGCATATAACATTGAAAAGAATAATTCTACATCACAAATCTTGATCTTCAAGACTAGCAAAATAAGAACACAAGTAATCAGAGTCGGGATTCTGAAGAGTACTTTGACAATCAAGTTAGTGATCTTGTGAGAGAAGATAAAAATGAAAATCAGAGTAAAGTCTCCTTTTTAGGAGTGCATATCTTAATTTATATAAAGGAATGATACATAAGTTAGTGTTTTTGGGCTTGGGCTCGTTCAACTGGCTTTCAATCCAATCAAATGGTTATGGGTGAATGATCTAGATCAAACGATTTATTTTAGACTGTGTCATTTACCTCTTTTCTGCTCAATGGGTACAATGATCGACTTGCCTAAAAACCTTTGATCTTCTTTGGTCAGCTATTCTCTACTTAACATGGACATTGATTTTAGTCATGTAATTAGAAATGTGAGGCTAGCAGTGGTTCAGTTGTACGCTTGTAGTTTAAATCTGGATTTCAGATCTCTCGTCTCTTTAAGGTTTAGTACAGCATTAAGGAGCTATTTGAGTTTATCTTAATGTCAAAGGAGTCGTTCAACTGAAAATTGATACTTATGGAGCCCCTTTGGCTCAACTCAATGTCAAGGTTGCTTGACCTAAGTTTGATATTAAGGGAGCCACATGAGTCAAATTCAATGTCAAGGTCATTTAATTTAAATCTTATATTGAAGGAGCCGCTCAAGCCAAATTAAATGTTAATGTCGATTAACCTAAATCTGATACTGAAGGATCACTTAGGTCATATTCAATGTCATGGTCACTCAGTTTAAATCTAGTACTGAATGACCACTCGAGCCAAATTTATTGAGTTTTGCATGATTTTGTGTCTTCGTATAAAATGACATAAATGAGTTAATATAAAAGTATGCAAATAAAACATATCTCTTCAAATTTCTCCCTAATAAATTATAGTAATAAATATGGTATAATTTTCAAATAATCTCTAAGAGGAATGTCTTACTCCTTACTTTTGAACAATAACAGTATTTAAGTGTCCAATATTAATTTATATAACTACAAAAAATATATAATGTATATCCAGGTTATTTTTAATATTCAAGTAATGCCGATATGGTATAAGCCATTTGCTTGTAGCTAATCTTGAAACATAACTAATACTAAATATGAAAATGGTAAAAGATAAATGACAATGTCTGTACTGATCCCACAGGTGATCATAAACATAAAATATAAGGGCAATGATGACAAGATATCACGCATGATGACATTATGCCAAATTAAATAGGGTTAAAAATTGCTGCCTAAGTCCCCTGTATTAGTTTGACTTTAGAGAACTATCATGGTCCCACAAGAAGTTAGCGGACATAACTCCACCTGACGCTCGGATTTGGATGCGAAATTGACTGTACAAACTGGGCCCTCAACCACCACAAGTAAAGCCTTCTGAACAATGGCAGAACTTTTAAACAGACTGATGGCCACTATCTTCCAAAACTCTTCAAAACATTACATAGTGATCACGCAATTATATATAAAAAATTTGGTCAAAATCTGCTCCCAAGTGACTGGAGTATCTCTATCTCTAAATATATATAAATAACACCCATGCATGCTAATGCGTGCCACCGTGAACGTGCATGAGGCCTCACCGCATTAGCAACTCCGCCTGAAATAGCTCGGGTAACTAGGCCTGTAATTGTGCAAAGGACAAAAGACTACCTCCTGACCGCCAAAATGGAATTTAATGCTCTGCAACTTGGCGAGTAAACACTAAGTCTTAACGGATGACTTTATATGAATTAAACTCTCTACACAATAAAGCAAATATATATATATATATATGGAAGAAATACCCCCTTCCGGCTGGCCAACAAACACGGACCAATTATACAGCAAATACAACTCATTGACCGAATTGATCCACTGGGGAATCCTTTGACACGACGTTATTGCCTGGAAAGGACCCTGAAACCTCCATGCAGCCCTTAAAGCTTAAACCTCCGTAACTCAAATTTGAAGGCTGGGAAACTTGATTGAATGAGGCAACAAAAGTATTAGTTTGCTGAAAAGCCTGAGAACCATATAAACTAGAGGATTCAGTTTCACCCACAGCTCCATACCCCTTCTGATTGCTGGAAGAGACTTCAATCGAATTTTTCTGGCTGAGATGGGGCAATATAGCCAGTTGTCCAGTGACTTCCAAAACTGTTGTTAGGAGATCAAATGGAAGTACAAAAAATAAGGTGGTGTTATCAACACACTTAACAACACCAGCTCGGTTTTTGGCCCTAAGGTAGCAAAGAAATTTAGTGTAGAAGGCAAAATCACGTTCACTATCTTGCCAAAAGAAAACAATATCGAAGCTAATTGCATCAGCATAATGTTTCGTGAGCATATCCAGTCCTGTTCTGGTAGAACAATCAACAATGAGCATGGAAAACACGTGTTCTGCCTTTTGCGATAATTCCACGGGACATATAATCTACTCCAGGTGGAGCAGGGCCCAGTATTCCAGGGTTCATCCTTGTGCTGACCTAACTAAGGTGAGTTTTTCCTTGAATGTTTGAATATGCACCAGCACCATCCATCAATAAGTGGATCTACTCCATGTGATGGCTCTAACTCTAATCCCTGATCATCAATATTCCTTAAAGGAAATGGAGCATCCTCAGTGGGTAAAGCATTGTCCATCCTCGAATGCTTGGAATCTCTCTGAAGCGAAAACCAAAAGCTCTGTCTTTGAAGAACAAAATGAACCGAAAACTGCAATGATGGCTTAAAAATACATGAAAGCACCCTCAAAGCATCACTTGATACAGAGCCTATCACAAGTAAAGTAGTGTGCTACTACCTCAAATTCCAATAAAAAAATTATACTACAGCCAGACATTTCACCAAACACTTCATGTGGACTTAAAACTTTGAGTTTGTGATTCAACAGATTCAGCGAAGATTCACACTAATTGAAAGCCTTCAATATGAGCCTAACTCCATGAGCTGGTAGCACTCTGTACTTTTTCCTCCCTGCGGGATTCATGAGCATTGTTCTTCGTTTTTGTCTCTTCGCATCTCCTTTTAATCTACGTCGGTTGATTAAGCTTTGGCCTCAATGATTTCCGATTGAGCTTGATGACTCTTAGATTTGGCTGATTAGCTCATATCTTGACCAGTTGGAAATGTTTGAGAATCATGCAGCAACCTTTGATACCGATCGAGGAAGACAAATGCGAATCAAGCGGAGAATCTGCCATCCAAAAACGCAGCCCTCGTTCTGAGGAAAAAGAAAACGGTAGTTTTAGCATTTGCCCTCCCCCTCGAAAACCCAACTACTATTGCTCCGTTTTTTCGCTGTGAAAGACGGATCCCCCCGACATCCATGAAACATTGATGGTTGGGAAACCGCAATCATAAATCTTGACTTTTAAGACTTACAAAATAAAAATATAACTAACTGGAGTTGGGATTCAAGAAAGCATTATTGACCTTGTGAAAGATGGTAAAGATGAGAATCAGTGAAACCTCTTTTTCAGAAGTGCATACCTTAGATTTATACAGGGAAGTAATGTATAAGTTGATGTTTTTGGGATTGAGCTTGTTTGACTGACTCTTGATTTAGTCAAATGGTTATGCTTGCATGGTCTAGATTATACGGTTTATTTTATATTATGTCACTAGTAAAACTTAAACTTTTAAAAAATTAAATGTTTTGATTATTGAATAAATTTAAAATTAAATAAATTAAGTAAATAGCGCAAAACTTAATAAAAAATAAATGATATAATATTGAAAATACTTAACATTTTTAAGAGTCTGATTTTTTTTTTCATAAACTTGCTCATTTAGAATCCTTAAAACAAGGGACGATTAATTTATGAGAAATTCAATTTATTGAGAGCTTATTTTTTATCCTTTAATTATTCTTTTTCTATTTTATTATTGATGCATTGCAAGTTTATATGCATGCTCTTTCTTTGTCTTTCTCTTCTCTTGCTTTGAATGTCTATCTTTCTTCTTTGCTACCTGAAACCTCTAAATAACAACACATTCCCTTCATTTTAATCAATTGAAATTTCACAATTTTATTTCACATAGCCATAAATAGCAGTGAAATTTGAGACATAAATATACCAATCATTTGAAATTTTTCATCTTAGTTTTATTCTTAGTCCCTATTTAGATTATTTTCAATGGTTCTTTGTAGATGGCTTTGAACTTCTAGTTGAAGATTTTAATTATGCCTTGTTTAGAATAATTTTATAAATGTATTGAATCATTGAAATTTAACTCATTTGTTTAAATTACCTTTGGAAGGTTTGTCTCAATATTTTGCTCAAAAAGCTTCAAAAATATTTTCACAAACACAATTCAACTTGTTCTTAAATATTTTATCATATTAATTTTGTTTTGAATCATATTTTTGGATTATTTTTATAAGGTTTAAAATGGATAAATTAGTTTGAAATGAATTTGCAAAAATTTGATTTTCATTCTTCAGGACCTGCGATTCGACTTGAGATTTTCAAACTGATTTCTCGATCATACTCACTAGAACAGGGCAATGTGTTCTTGCCTTGTGACTTGAATCGGTCTTTTACACTTGCTTTTGTGATTCTAATTGTAAGCATTTCAGTCTGGCCAAAAGTTTGCAACAGCCTATGATTTAAATATGATTTTGCTCTAGTTTTCTACAATTTGAATTGTCACCTTCTAAACTGTTTTTGCGATTCTAATTGCATAAAAATTTATACTTATCGAAGGTTTGCAATTTTTGGTGGCCGAAATCTAATTTTACACTACATTTCTACAATTCGAATCGAAGTATTCAAAATTGTATCTCGTGATTTGATTGTGATTTGAAACTTGAATTTACAATCATGATCGTGATTCTAATTGCATGGGTAAATTTTTTGAAATAATAGTCACTTTTACTGAGTCATGTGCTTTCTTGTTATAAATACCCATTTTACACATTTTCTCAATAGCAAAACCCTAATTCTTAATATGCAAACATTCTCTTTTCATCTATGCTCCAACTTTTTATCTAAATTCTTTGATATGTGTTAGATTTGATTGATTCCATATCTATTGAGTTTCAATTATGTAAATCTGAACTACAAAGTTCTTTAAATTTTTGTTATATCCTTCAAACACATTTGGATTTTCTAGGGTGTGCCTTACGTAGAGTTAAAAGAGTGGTTGAACTTTTTGTTTTCTCTTTTTAAGTGAATGGTTAAGCTTATCAAAGGGGATTTCGATTATGGTTAAGCAATCATTATAAAGGCTTCTCTTTGTGCCTATTTAAACTTGGAAGACTGATATTATAGTAGATTCAAGATTGGCTAAGAGCCTAGAAGTAGATGCATACCTTGAAGATTGTTTTTTTTTTTCAAAAAGCAACCATTATAAATCTTTTGTTTGAATCTCTTCATCTGTACTCTCTTTATTTCCCAGAAATTTATATTGTGTTATCTATTTTTTGCTTATATTGTTGTATCAGATTTTGTCATTCTCCATTTTACTATTGAATTTCATTAAGTATTTTTATGGCTTATTGTTCTAACATTTTGCCCATAAGTTAGTTTACTTAAAAGAAGTGATTTCCATTTAAATTGGCTCTTTGAGGCTATGTCTATGTATAGTTAAATGAGTAGCTTTATACAAGTACTTTGATTTTTATTTCTTATATGTAAACATCTTCATCAAACAATCTTGTGTTTGTTTGAATTAAAATTATCCTATGACATTCCAAAATCAAGAGATTTTCAAAGAGAACTCTAGAAATTGTGAAAGATTTCAAAACACCAAATTTCCCACCTTTTAAGTGTAGGTTGCCTTATCTTACAATTGGTATCAGAGCTACGAGCTCTTGTTTAAAGGATTTAACCATCTCAAAATTATCCAAGGCAACCATTGAAAGTACCTCTTTGAAAGAAAATTTTGATATTTCAAAATCTCTAATGTTTGAATATGTTATTATTTTTAAACATCCTTTCTTTGATAGGTTTTACTTTAAGGTTTGGAGAAGAAAAATGGAGTTCTTTTTACAAGCTCTTAATTTATATTCATGGGTTATCATTATCGATGACTTTACGTTCAAATCAAGGAGTGAATAAGATAATGATTATAGAAGAAATTTTGCTTTGAACATTAAAGTTATAAAAAATTTTGCAAAGTAGTTTGAGTGATGATGCTTATATCAAAGTTTATAACTGCTTGAGCGCTAAATAAATTTGGGACACTCTTTGTGCTTTTTATCTTGATAATTATTTTTCTATTGACAAGAGTGTTTGTATTGAATATGAAAAGGAAAAGGAAATAGAGGAAGATATTTTCAAGGAAATTCTTTAGGAGAATTTGCAAGAATATTAAATGTGTTCCATGATTCCTAATGAAGAATTTCAAGAGAAAGAAAATGATGGTTCCAAAGAAGAGTTAATCAAGCTTCAAACATAAGAATCAAACTCTATAACACAAAAGGACTTGGAAGTTTATGATTATAATCCTAATACTAGTCCTTGTTATGATGACTCACATAGTCTCAAAGAATTGCTTAATTATAGAATATCTATAGCATTTGATTGTTCAACTTCTTGTGACTTCCAAATTGAAAATGATTTACCCTTAGAGGATGTTAAATGCTCAGCTTGTTCACTTTCTAAGTCTTTGAGAGAAGAGTTATACTTTACTCTTGGAAAGTTTATAAAAACTCTTGGCAAGTTTGAATCAAGGTGAAGTTTCTAAGTGCTAAAGTTTTCTAAATGTGTTTTTCAAGAACAATTAATTTTAATAAGAATTCTATTATTTGCAATTATTGTGGTCACCAATGTCATATTTCTCACTTATGTCTTATTAGAAGAAACTATTAAGTGAGAAAGAAAAAAATATGGGTTTCTAAGGTTTCCAAATGTTTAAGTACTAATATTGAAGGACCCAAAATAACGCGGATACTAAAAAGTCTTCTTAGTACTTTATATTGTAAAGGTGAACAATTTGGTCAAGAAAGGAAGAAATATTCAATAAGAGCTTTTCCAAAAGAAAAAAGTAGAAAAAAAAGAAGGTTTGATAGAACTAAAGCTTCTCAAACATACATTTTTGAAGTGCCAAAGCTCAAACCACTAAAGGAGAAGCAATGGATAAGAAAAAATCACCCTTTCATTGCAAAGGTTAAGCTATCAATTTCTTAAGCCTCTTGTACTACTCTATTTGATATTCATTGAAAAAAGGTGAAATAGTTCCAAAACATAAGCATTGCATGAAGATTGTGCTTCATCTTGATCAAAATCATATATATTATCATAAACACATGATTTACTTCATCTTCATTTACCTTTAACTCTTTGATGTTATAGTTTATTATAAGGGTTTGCAATGCTTGGCATATATTTCCTTGAACTTCATTGTCTATTGTTCATATATGGAAGATAGGCAAATGCTTTGAAAATTAATTTACAAGATTATGATCTTTGTACTCTCTTTCTTATATTAATCAATTTTTCTCATGAGTACTTTATATTGATATTCATCTAACTGTCATGGACCCAAGTCTTGGCTGGGAACCAAGGATATTATCTAGAATTATTTTTAAAAAACAAAGGTAGTACTTCCTCTATCATAACTTGAAAATTAAGGACCAATTTGACTTGAGGATAGTCTAATTCAACTCTCAAAGGTAATTCCTTCTATTATGGCAAATATGTCACTAATGCTTCTTGAAGTGTTCATATGCCTATGTTTAAATTTTGAAAGATAATGACTCCATATTTTGTCAATGATCATATATATTAAAAGGAGTTTATTTCTTTACAATTGCTTATCATAGGTGAATAATTGTTTTTTTGATAGTTGGATATACCTTTTGCTCTTATGCTTTTGGTTCTTCAAAATGTTTTATACAAGTTTTGATAATATCATGTTTTCTAAAATCAAAAGTATTTTTGTTTAAATTTTTTTAAGATAAAAATTAATTCTTGTTACTTTCAAAATAATATTTTTAAGCATTTTCTTTTATCTCCTTGATCCAAAGTTACTTAGTTGATGCTATAATACTTACTATATGCTTTTCATCAACCTTGAATATGTTCCAAGAAGTACTTGAATGGTTCTTAAAGCTAACCCTTTCCTTAAAGAATCTTAATAATTTGCTTTATATATCTTAATTTCCAATCTTGAGTTTTGTGGTCAAAAGTTTGCTAGAATCTTTGTGATTTGTTAAAGGATTCATAAGTTTAACTTTAAGATTATGAAAAACTGAAGGAGTTGGAAGATCAAGTCTTGACTTGAAGATTTCTCAATATGATCAATCATTAGCTTCCAATCTTCTTGTAAAGACAAGCATACCAAGGAAAGCTTCTTTCTCATCAAGATCAATATGTTTTTTTGCCTCACAAATGATGAAAATTAAAAAAGAAGATGACTAAAAACAAGAGGTTTCACATGTTGCTTTGATCAATGAGTATCCCTACCTTTATTTCTTCTTATGAACAATTAACATATAATGGATTGCTTGATACTCTTTGTCAAGTTGTTCTTGGTTTGTTTTGAAAAAGTCTTGAATAATATGTTTAGTTGTGATGATCATTTGCTTAATTGTTGTTTTATGCCTTTTATCATTGGACATAAGGAACTCTTAATAGTTTTAATCTCATTTTATCCTTGTTACATATCCAACCATGATGTTTACTTGAGCTATGTTGTCTAGCTACTTGGAACTTGTTTTCCTTAAAAGGAAATTTTGAATGGAGATATGCTTATGATAATAATAATGATAATAATAATAATAATTGCTCTTTCATCTTTTCAAAATTAGTTTTAAAAAAAATGCCCTTCCATATTATTCCTAAACTTTTTTTAAAAAATATTTTAGATCACAAAAATTTGAAGTTTTACAAACTAATTTGTTCAAACTGATTTTCAACTTACTGACACATTTACAAAACTTCTTCATGAAAATTGATTTGTATTTATTAAAAGAGAATCAGGCATGTTGAATCATTTGGATAATGAGCTTACTTAATTCGATTCTCTTTGTTTGTTTTGGTTCCTAAGTAATTCAAGTTAAATTCTTTATTTTGATTTAAAATTTTCAAATCAATACAAATTTAGGCATTTGAGAGTCCCTCAAAATGCCTTTTTTTTGCAGGATCATTGTTTTTCTCTATTGACTCTTCATATGTTCAATCAACTTTGCGGCTTAAAGATCCATATTCATATTTTGTTTTTGGGGGAAATGCTAAAAATTTGAAATTTTGGTGAATTGTAGTACCTTGTGATCTAAATTAAGGTTTTCAATTTATTTTTAAATTTGAATCATCAAATTCTACAAACTTTTGGGTTAATCAGTAGGGTGCACAATTTGAATCGGTTAGGTAGCTCTGGCTTCATGATTTTAATCGCAAGTTGAATTGATTTTGAGATTGTTCAATTATGTGTTTGTGATCATGTTCGTGATGCAAATCACTCAAGCATTTCTGGGCTCACAATTTTGATCGAGAAAAGAGTATATAAAGCCTACATACATTTTTCACACTAGATTCTCCTTTTTCTCTCAAACTATAGTGACTCTCTCAAACCCTACCAAATTCTCACTAAAATTTCATCAAATTTCACCGATTAAACTTAAATATCTCTTCTCCAAAGTGATTTCCTACCTTTTCCCCTAAAATCAAATTGATTAAAACCTTCAGTTTCTCCTAAATCTCAAACCCCCCCCCAAATCTTCTCAAATTACCTCCTCTATTTTTTCGCAAATCATCATGACTAAAGATTTTGCCACTAGTTCAAATAAGAGAAAGAAGGTTGTTGGTGTCAAGAGGGAGTATTGTATCACTGCTACTATTGAGGAGTAGAAATTCTTTCCAAATCCAGAATCTTATGAAAGATATGCTAAATATGAAGAAAAAGCTATATCTCCAATAAATAATGGGACAAAATATTTCTTAAAGAGAATTAACTTAGATTACATGATTTGCTAGGGAAGTATAAGTTAATGAATTTTGTATGTCATAATGCTCATTGTTACCCTAGCCTAGTTAGAATGTTTTATGCTAACGTAGGTATAGTAAATGGAAAGTTATTTGCATCTATAATAAGGAAGGCCATAAATTTGGATGTAGAGACACTATGTAATCTGTTTGGCATAGAAGGAAGGTCTAGTTTCATTGTAAACAAACATGTGGAAGAGTACTCAAAAGAGGAAGCTATCAAGATGCTCTTTTCTGACTCTAATCTAATTGTTACCATCAATAAATTCATGATCACTGAATTATTTGTGGAGGATCATCTCCTTCATTACACAATTGTGAAAAACAATCCTACCTTGTCGCACCAACTCCACCAAGATAGTTAAAGATGAATTTTTTTTATGTGGGCAATGAAGAAAAGCATGGAAATCAATATCCCATGCCTTATCCTTTCTTACATGGGCACTTTCTTCACGAAGCCAAATCAAAGCTTCTTACCTTATGGACTGATTCTCACAAAGGTGTTTTCACATTCTCGAGTTCCTTTATCATTGGAAAAGGAGGTTGAAAATGTGGACAACTTCACTTCAATGAATGGAAAGACTCTACATTAGATACAACTCAAATTTATGAATGGGAGGTGGGTAAGGTAAGATAGGTCAATATCTGGGAGATTTGGTGGTGCTTTTGGTTTTTGTTCTAATGGACTTTTAGATTTCTAAAATGAGACTTTAACTCTCCTATGATAACTTCAGCTCTAACAAACACAATTTTTTAGATCTACCAAACATTAAGCACTAACAAATCAACGAAAGGCAGGACTCCATTGAAGCAAATATGAATGTGAAGATTAGAGACCTTCATAGTCAATTGAACACCATGAAGGGAGAACTTAATCAAATTCAATATGTTGTTACTTTGGACGCTTCTGGTTTTTAGCCTAGTTTGTTTAAAATTCTTCGCTCCTTTCCCTATTGAATATTATTTTTTTAACTATTACTACATTATTACTTTACTAGATATTTTGTGGATATTAATATATTTTTTATCATTTTCAATGATATTCATGTGTCTGATTATTGGTTTTATCTATTACTTTATTCTTTTTGATATGCCAAAAGGGGGAGTATGTTGTGTATTTTAGGATTTGAGTGTTACCTAACAAAAAGGGAGGTTGTTATCTTGAAAGGAAGCCTTAATCTTTCTTGTTGAATTATATTATAGGTTTTGAATGCATGATTGATCCCTTTCTAACTCCAAAATTGTTTGTCATCATCAAAAAGGGGGAGATTGTTATCTTCAGCCCCTATTGTTCTAAATTGAGCAAACTTGTATTATGACGATAATAAATGATTGTGGTTGAGCTGAATTAATTCATTTTCAGTGGATCTTTGTAGATGACCTTGGACTTCTAATTAAAATTTAGATTAAGCCTTGTTTAGAATAATTCTATAAAGGTATTGGGTAATTAGAATTTGGCTCATTTCTTTAAATTAGTTTTGGAAGGTTTGTCTCAAGATTTTGCTCAAAAAGTTTTTGAAATATTTTCATAAAAAATAGTCCAACTTGTTCTTAAATATTTTATCATATTAATTTAATTTGGAATCATGTTTGTGGATTGATTTTATAAAGTTTAAAATGGTTAAATTGATTTGAAATAGATTTGCAAAAGTTTAATTTTCATTCTCCAGGACTTGTGATTTGACTTGAGATTTTTGAGTTATTTTTTCGATCATGCTTGTTAGAATAATGCAAATTGTTCTTGCTATGTGATTTGAATTAGTTTTTTACAATTATTTTTGCAATTCTGATTGCAAGCATTTTAGTCTAGCCAAAAGTTTGTAACAACATGTGATTCAAATAGAATTTTACTCTAATTTTCAGTGATTCAAGTTGTTACCTTCTAAATTGTTTTCATGATTATGATCGCATAAAGTTTTACACTTATTGAAGGTTTAAAATTTTTGGTGAGCAGAATCAAATTTTACACCATATTACTGTGATTCAAATTGAAATACTCAAAATTGAATCTCATGATTCTGATCGCAATTTTGATTGTAATTTGAAACTTGAATTTATGATCATGATAGCAATTTTGATCACAAAGGTAATTTTTTTTAAAATAATGGTCATTTTTATTGAGTGATGTGCTTTCTTGCTATAAATACCCATTTCAGACTTTTTTTAGTAACAAAATCCCAATTCTTAAGATGTAAACATTCTCTTTTCATATGTGTTTCAACTTTTTATCTAAATTCTTTGATATGAACTAGATTTGATTAATTCCATACCTATTGAGCTTCAATTTTGTAAATTTGAACTGCAAAGTTCCTTAAATTTCTATCATATCCTTCAAACTCATCTAGGTTTTCTAAGTTATGCCTTATCTAAGGTTAAAAGAGTAGTTGATCTTTTCGTTTTCTTTTTTTGAGTGAACGGATACGTTTCTCAAAGGGGATTTCAGTTGTGGTTGAATAATCATTGTAAAAGCTTCTCCTTGTATATGTTTAAATTTGGAGGGATTGATATTATAATAGATTCAAACTTGGTTGAGAGCTTAGAAGTGGATGCACACCTTGCAAATTGTTTTTTCAAGGTGAATCATTATAAATCTTATGTTTGAATCTTTTTGTCCCTACTTTCTTTATTTCCCATAAATTTATATTGTATTACCTATTTTTTGCTTTTGTTGGTGTGTGAGGTTTTGTCATACTCTATTTTACTGTTGAATTTTACTAAGTATTTTTGTGGCTCATTATTCTAACATTTTGCCCATAAGTTGGTTTACTTGAAAGAAGTGATTTCCATCTAAATGTACTCATTGAGGCCTTGCCTATGTATAGTTAAATGAGTTGCTTTGCACAAGTGATTTGATTTATTATTTCTTGTGTGCAAACATCTTCGTCAAACTATCTTGGGTTTGTTTGAATTAAAACTATCCTATAACTTTCCAAAATTAGGAGTTTTTCAAAGAAAACATTAAAAATTGTCAAAGATTTCAAAACACCCAATTCAGCCCTTCTTGAGTGTGGGTTGCCTTGTCTTATAATTAGTATCAAAACTACAGGTTTTTGTTTAAAAGACTTAACTATCTTAAGAGGATCCAAGGCAACTATTGAAAGTACCTATTTGAAAGAAAATTTTGATATTTCAAAATCTCCAATATTTGAATATGTTGAATTTTTAAACCACCTTTCTTTGATGGGTCTTACTTTAAGGTTGGGAAAGAAAAAATGGAGTGCTTTTGACAAGCTCTTGATTTATATTCATGGGATATCATTGAGGATGGCTTTACATTCAAATTAAGAAGTGAATGGGATGATGGTTATAGAAGAAATTTTTCTTTGAGCATTAAAGCTACAAAAAATTTTGCATAGTAGTTTGAATGATAATGCTTATGCTAAAGTTTATAAATGCTCTAGTGCCAAAGAAATTTGGGACACTCTTAGTACTTTTTATCTTGATAATTATTTTTCTATTAACAAGAGTGTTTGTATTGAACATAAAAAAAAAAAAAAGAGAGATAGAGGAAGATATTTTCAAGGAAATTCTTCAAGAGGATTTGCAAGAATATTAAATGTGTTCCATGACTTCGAATGAATAATTTCAAGAGAAAGAAATGATGGTTCCAAAGAAGATTCAATCAAGCTTTAAACAGAAAAATCAAACTTTATAACATAAAAGGACTTGGAGGTATATGATTCTGATCCTAATACTAGTCCTTATTATGATTACTCGTATAGTTTCAAAGAATTGCATAATGATGAGATATCTATAGCATTTGATTGTTCAATTTTTTATGATTTTCAAATTGAAAATGATTTATCCTTAGAGGATATTGAACACTCAACCTGTTCACTTTCTAAGTCTTTAAGAGAAGAGTTATAGTTTACTTTTGGAAAGTTTAGAAAAACTTATGGCAAGTTTGAATCAAAGTGTAGTTTCTATAGAATGCCAAAGTTTTCTAAATGTGTTTTTTTAAGAAAAATTAAATTCTAATAAGAATTCTATTATTTGTAATTATTATCGTCATCAAGGTCATATTTCTAACTTATGTTTTATTATAAGAAACTCTTGTGTGAGAAATAAAGAAATATGGGTTCCTAAGGTTTCCAACTATTTAAGCACTAATATTAAAGTACTCAAAATGAAATGGATACAATAAAGTCCTCCTATTACTTTAATTATGCAAAAAAATTCTTGCAAAGGTGGACAATTTGGTCAAGAAAGGAAGAAATATTCAATAAGAGCTTTTCCAAAAGAAAATGGTAGAAAATGAAGGTTTGATAGAACCAAAGCTTCTCAAACATACATTTCTAAAGTGTCAAAGCTGAAACCACTAAAGAAGAAGCAATGGGTAAGAAAAAGTCATCCTTTCATTATAAAGAATAAGGTATCAATTTCTCTAACCTCTTATGTTACTCTATTTGATATTCATTGAAAAGAGGTGAAATAGTTCCAAAGCATGAGCATTGCAGGAAGATTGTGCTTCATCTTGATCAAAATCATATATACATATGAAATATTATCCCAAATACATGATCTACTTTGTCTTCATTTACCCTTAACTCTTTGATGTTATAGTTTATCACAAGGGTTTGCAATGCTTGGCATATGTTTTCTTGAACTTCATTATCTATTATTCATATATGGAAGATATGCAAATTCTTTGAAAATTGATTTACAAGATTGTGATCTTTGTATTCTCTTTCTTATATTAATCAATCTTTCTCATGATCACTTTATATTGATATTCATCTAACCATCATGGACCCAAGTCTTGGTTAGGTACCAAGCACTTTATAGAGTTATTTTGTAGAGAACAAAGGTAGTACTTCCTCTATCACAACTTGAAAATGGAAAAGAAGTTTAACTTAAGGATAGTCCAATTCAATTCTCAAAGGAGTTAACTTCAATAAAAAGGAATGTTAATTCAAATGTTTGGTATATTCTATCTTCTCTGCAAACAATATGCTTAATATCTTTCTTGAGTTTGAATAGTTAATGTTTAAATATATCATTATAATGATTGGTTTTATTTTTAAAATGATATATCCTCGTTGACCTAAAGAAAGGTAATTCCTTCTATCAAGGCAAATATGTCACTAATGTTTCTTGAAAGTGTTTATATGCCTATATTTGAATTTTGAAAGATAATGGTTCCATGTTTTGTCAATAATCATATATATTAAAAGGAACTTATTTCTTTACAATTGCTTATTATTGGTGAATATTTGTTTTCTTGATAGTTGGATACACTTTTTGCTCATATGCTCTTGGTTTTTCAAAATGTTTTATATAAGTTTTGATAATTTCATATTTTCTAAAATCAAAAGTCTTTTTCTTTAAATTTTTTTAAAATAAAACTTAAGCCTTATTACTTTCAAAATAATATTTTTTTAAGCATTTCTTTTATCTCCTTTTTTCAAAGTTTCTTGGTTGATGCTAAAATACTTACTAAATGCTTTTTGTCAACCTTGAATATGTTCTGATAAGTACTTGAATAGTTCTTAAAGCTAACCTTTTCCTTGAACAATCTTAATAATTTTCTTTATGTACCCGAATCTCCAATCTTGAGTTTTGTACTCAAAAGTTTGTTAGAATCTTTGTGATTTGTGAAAGGATTCAAAAGTTCATCTTCAAGATTGTGGAAAACTAAAGGAGTTGGAAGATCAAGTCTTAACTTGAAGATTTCTCAATATGATTAATCATTAGCATCCAATCATCTGGTAAAGATAAGCACATCTAGGAAAACTTCTTTCTCATTAAGATCAATATGTTTTTTGCCTCATAAATGATGAGAATCAGAAGGGTAGTTGATTACAACCAAGAAGTTTTGCATATTGCTTCAATCAATGGGTATCTCTACCCTTATTTCTTCTAATGAATAATTAATATATATTGGATTGCTTGATACTCTTTGTTTAAGTTGTTCTTGGTTGGTTTTGAAAAAATTATGAAAAATATGCTTGATTGTGATGACAATATGCCTGATTATTTTTTTATGCCTCTTGTCATTGCACATGGGGAAGGCTTAATGTTTTAATCTCTTTTTATACCTATTACATATCTTTTCATGTTGTTTACTTGAGTTATGTCATCTAGCTACTTGGAACGTGTTTTTTTAAGGAAATTTTGAAAGGAGATATAATAATAATAATAATAATAATAATAATAATAATAATAATAATAA